>CM060664.1:32266829-32356829 GCA_030686955.1 Odontamblyopus rebecca
CACTTCCAGACATAAGACGCCTAAGAGGAGGGGCCCGTTCCTGCTGGGCCATGTGAAGATTGAGACTGAACCCCCACCCTGAGTCTCAACCCAGCCAACCCGCCTCGTCTCCATATAATAAACACTTTTCACACATGTGTTGTTGCAAGTTAATTTATTAGAACTTATTGCTGAATACCATGCACTGTTATTAAACTGAGCGCAACCAGGGATGGAGGCTCAACTGGGTCAAACTTATTCTCTGGTTCGGATCCAGTGTGAGACAGGCCTGGAGGAAGTCACTGCACTCTGCAAAAACAAACACACAAGAGAAGGTTACATTTCATAGTTGCTCTTCCCCCTGTGAGTGTTCTGAAGTTCTGAAGTTCTTCAGGAACAAAACCTTCTGTTGACAATATTAAAGATGTGAGAAAGATCGGTGCTATTTGTGCCTTTCACAATTACATTTCCCAATTCTTTTGGTCCATTCTTTAGATACTTTGTGCATTGTTTAAGGGTGAACTGTGGAATCTGTCTTTTCAAATGGAGGTCCGCCACCTGCTTGTTTCTATGGAAATGTTATGACTTTGCCTGGGATGTTCCACGGTGCCATATAACTTAACTTTATTCTATTACGAATGGATTCACCGCTCAAAAATATGGGGAAAAACATGCATTAATGTATCGACACTGCACAGATCTGACTTGTAACTTGGTCTGGTGGTGCCCCCTTATGCAATACTGAGGAACATGGCATAGCAATAAGAGCAGGCTGCCACCCTCCCTTGAAAAGCTTCTCCCAGTGCACCTTGAATGTTTTCTCTAATGACACGAACACTAAATCATGTCTAAATAATGTGTGGATTTCTCTGCTCGTACCTTGTGACACTCCGCTCAGACTGAGGAAGCCAATGAAGGGAAAACCCTTCATAAAGGCTTTCGTGCTGAACTCTTTGTCACGATTAGAGCGCAGCAGTTCGTAGAGAAGCGCCCCCGTCTGCCACACTGACGTAGGACCAGCGCAGTAGCCTTTAGACGTGTGGGCCTCAGGGGGTGCGAATTCTGGTGTTCCTGAAAAACAAAGAGAAACACATAGAAATAAGTAGGGAGGCACCTTTAATGATCTAGTATTTGAACTACTACTGCTGCTATTACTGCTAAGTTGGTTAGGAATATTACCTTTGTACTTGTAGTAGGGCTCTGACTGGGGGTCGCAGCCACAGCCAAAATCTATAATCCTGATCCTGGGGCCGGACTCTGTGGCCTGGACCAGGAGGTTGTCCAGTTTAAGGTCCCTGTGGAACACGTCTTTTGAGTGAAGATCCACCAGTGCGTTTACAACCTGGCGGATCAGCTCCTGCCGGACAATAAGAAGAACGTGGATTAGAAAAGCACTGAAATGTACTGAAAATGACATGAATTATATGTGAGATTAAAGAAGAGCTGCTGTTTTCTGCTATATAGACTTTCTTACTACTATTCTACTATTTTACTCATGCATTTTTCATTATTATGGACATTTGAAATCACAATATTGAGCTTAAACAAGTTGATCTAAAGTGAAACTATATGACAAAATAAGAATACAATTAATTCAAATTCAAACAACAACTGCAATGGACCAGAAACTCACACACCACATTTTGAGAAACACTGACTTTGACTGATGATTAAATTCCATGTTATTTCAGACTTTTTATACACCCGTTGTAAGACGGGACGTATTATGGTATGGCGCTGTCCGTCCGTCTGTCTGTCTGTCCGTCTGTGGACACTTCAAAGCTTTGAAGTCTTTGAAGCTTTGTCTGCCCTATTCCCTAGGATGTTCCCTATTGATTTCAAGGTCACAGGGTCAAAGGTCAAGGTCACGGCCCGACCCTTTGCGAAAACCTGCCCGTCGCTCTTGCTAACTGTGATCGTTTCCATCTCTGTCTTTTTATCTTCCATCTCTATCCTTTTATGTTACGTGCCGTAGACCTGAACTCTCTTCTCAAATGTTCTGCTGCTGAAAGCGAGAACAACCCACATTCTCTGCTTCTTTGAGCTTTGACACATTAAAGCTTTGTAGTGTCTTTAAGTTCTGTTGCTGCAATCTGATTGGTGGAATTCCGATTCTAGAATGTGATGATGTCATACTCATACTCCTACTGCAAGAGCCAGATTTCCCTATTGATTATCCGTCTGTCTGTCCATCTGTCTGTGGACAATTTCTTGTCCGCGCTCTAACTCGACAACCGTCTCACCTAGGAATGTCAAACTTCCAAACTGCACCAACAATTGATCTTTAACTAAGTTTGACAAATTCTAACTTAATTCTATATACAATAATTCAAAGTACGGGCGTATTTTGCCCTGCTGGCGGAGCTCTTGTTTCCAAGATAATGTAGCTACAAATAAATGCAAAATAAAATAAACAAATACATATTTGGTTTGGTTCTATCATTTTTGAAGCCACAACTTCAACTCTGAAGAAGTGGCACGAGAAGAATTTCTACAGAAAGGTCAAACGAATGAGACAAAACAAGAATGAAAGAGAGAAGATTGAAAGAGTTCATTTCAAATCGATTGTACTTTGTCTTCCAAATAAAACGGTTGCTCTAAAAATAAAAATATATCTTGGATTATCAAATGTTCCCACTGATTGAGAAGATAATTTCATGAATATATATTTATTTTTTTGCATACCTTTGCGTGGACCTCTGGCAGTGGTGCGTTCTTCTTTATTCTATATTCTAACAGGTCTTCGGATGGGGTGGGTCTTTCCATGACTAGAACCACCTCGTGGCCCTGGTCCTGGAGGTACCAGTCCAGGAGGCTCACCGAGGGGTTCAGTCCGACCGAATCGTGATCCGGAGCAGCTCTGGTCATCAGCATCACCTCGGAGGGGACAGTGAACACCTCCTTTTCAATGGTCTAGAAGTGGAAAACGGAAACAAAACAGATTATTACACAGTCAGAGGTAAATGCAGTGTCAAATATTAGTGCAAGTGATTTTTGTTCAATTACATACAGTAATACTAAGGCAAAGATCACAATACTGTAATATTTTTGATACCTCCATCCGTGATCATATTTGGTATCAGTGAATTCATCACTAATTTAAAACTATACCAATGAAAATATAACAAAAATTTCACTTACCACTGGAACAAATTCCACATTTTCTGTCCTCATGCGTTTAATGGCCACCTGAGAAATTAGAACATCATTATATCATGTAGTGAACTGAAAATGTGAAAATATAGGTACATTCAAACATTTTATATTATTTTTCTTTGATAACGTCTAATATTCTGAATTTAACAGTCTTCAGGAAGAAACTACATCTCCATGGAGACAGACCCTCTACATGAAAAATGACTTACTGCACTTTAAGTCATTTTAGCTCATGTTAACTATGCATTTGAAGTTTTGTAAATGATGAAAAGCGTATATCTTACCGGTTGTTGGTCTTTTATCCGGACGCCGGCAAACACAAAGCCATATCCGCCCTTTCCGAGAACCTCATGCTCCTCGTACGTCAGGTTGAGGTCGCTTACTGAGTTCATTTAGAGAAAAAAAACAATTATTAGTATGATCATCCATTAATGACAGCTCTCATTCACATGTAGGCCAGACGTGTCTTGCCCAAGAACACATTAACCGTGTTTGGTTTAGCTGTACCTAAGATTTATTGGTTTCAGTCCTGGATTAGTCCTGCTTTGGGTCTAGATTTATATTTTGGTCCAATTGTAGTCCTGGTTTAGCTATTACCTGGGTTTAGTCCTATGTGTACTTCTTTTGGTCTTTGTGTAATAATGGTAATCCTGTAGTAGTAGGAGTAGTAGTAATAGCAGTAGTAGTAGTAGTAGTAATAGCAGTAGCAGTAGTAGCAGTAGCAGTTGTAGTAGTAGTAGTAGTGGTAGTAGCAGTAGTAATAGTAGTGGTAGTGGTCTAGTCCTGGTTTAGTGTATACATCTAAATATACAGTATTTCTCTGTGTATTTATCCTGTAACGTACCTCTAGGCGTAGCCACTCTCTTCATTGGGTCTGTTTTCTCAGGACAAGATCTTTTGGGCTGAGTTTCTAATCCCATGTCAGTCAGTTTCCTTAATTCTATATACAATAATTCAAAGTACGGGCGTATTTTGTCCCGCTGGCGGAGCTTTTGTTGACAAAGGTGTGGCGTCTGAAATGACATGAAGTCAATTATGCCGTAGATCTGAACTCTCTTCTCAAATGTTCTGCTGCTGAAAGCGAGAACAACCCACATTCTCTGCTTCTTTGAGCTTTGACACATTAAAGGTTTGTAGTGTCTTTAAGTTCTGTTGCTGCAATCTGATTGGTGGAATTCCGATTCTATAATGTGATGATGTCATACTCATACTCCTACTGCAAGAGCCAGATTTCCCTATTGATTATCCGTCCGTCTGTCTGTCCGTCTGTCCGTCTGTCTGTGGACAATTTCTTGTCCGCGCTCTAACTCGACAACCGTCTCACCTAGGAATGTCACACTTCCAAACTGCACCAACAATTCATCTTTAACTAGGTTTGACAAATTCTAACTTAATTCTATATACAATAATTCAAAGTACGGGTGTATTTTGCCCCGCTGGCGGAGCTCTTGTTACTTATGTTACACTGACAAAATGCAACACGTGGATTTTACTTGATGCAAATACAACTCTACTGCCTGTTGTTGACAGATTTTCAGCAGTACCTTCTGTGTGGTCCTCTCTCCTCTGAGGCCTCTGCAGTGTCTCACCTCCAGAACCAACGGCCGACGTTTGCAAACGCAATTTTTTGGGCTCAGGTTCATCCCAAACGTCTGCGTCGCTACGTTTCCTTTTGCGGTTTCCTGAATCACTTGGTTTGGTCTCGGAGATGTTGGAGACCACATGACTGGACCCTAAAAATGAATAAAGACAAATATATGTTATACAATGATCCTATGAAGTACAAAGTATCAACATAATTAGTGGTGAAGTCCTGGTTCAGCACTTTTAGCACTCCTGGTTTAGGCCTAGTTTAGTCCTGATCTGGTTTAGCTGTAGTTGAGATCTAATTTGTCCTTGTTAGTCCTGGTTTAGTCCTGGTTTGGTTGAATCTAGTACCTTCTGACTTTTTACTGTTACTTATGTACTTTTTGGATCAGTACTTGTACTTTAGTAGCAACATTTAAAGAGACGATACTCTTGTAATCTTAAGTACAGTAAACCTTGGTTACTTGATCCCTACAGGTTGGGATTGTTTCACATTCTTTAACATTTCTTGCACAAACCTTGCCAGATCACTCAGCTGACGTCTGAAACGTACTGCCTCCAAGTTGCCATCGTTTTGAAATCACAAAAAGCCAATAAAGTAGATAAAAGTGTGTCAGTGCGCTGAGATACGTGTCTCTCCTGTGCTGTCTGAGAAGTTGTGAGCTGCTCGAGCAGAACTCAGAACTCTTGGACGTTCAGTGTCATTTGGAATGTTGGGGTAACCTGGCAACGGCCAATAGGAGCCCAGAGAATCATCATATGTGTGTTTGTTTTTATTTAAAACAAGAGCTCCGCCAGCGGGGCAAAATACGCCCGTACTTTGAATTATTGTATATAGAATTAAGTTAGAATTTGTCAAACCTAGTTAAAGATGAATTGTTGGTGCAGTTTGGAAGTTTGACATTCCTAGGTGAGACGGTTGTGGAGCTAGAGCGCGGACAAGGTTTTCGCAAAGGGTCGGGCCGTGACCTTGACCTTTGACCCTGTGACCTTGAAATCAATAGGGAACATCCTTGACCCATGGGGTGTCCAGCCCTGGTCCTGGTTCAGTCCTGGTTTAGTCCTGGTTCAGTCCTGGTTTAGACCTGGTTCAGTCCTGGTTTAGTCCTGGTTCAGTTCTGGTTCTTACACTGTTGATCCTGGAGCTGAAGTCCGTCACAAACTGTTTTCTCAGGTTCATCAGAGTCTGAAGCTCTTTGGCCTGAAACAGAAACAGGAACAGACCTGACGTTAAAGCACAGAGACGTTAAAGCACAGAGACGTTAAAGCACAGAGACGTTAAAGTACAGACGTTAAAGTACAGACGTTAAAGTACAGAGACGTTAAAGTACAGACGTTAAAGTACAGAGACGTTAAAGCACAGAGACGTTAAAGTACAGACGTTAAAGTACAGACGTTAAAGTACAGAGACGTTAAAGTACAGAGACGTTAAAGCACAGACGTTAAAGCACAGAGACGTTAAAGCACAGAGACGTTAAAGTACAGACGTTAAAGTACAGACGTTAAAGTACAGAGACGTTAAAATACAGAGACGTTAAAGTACAGACGTTAAAGTACATACGTTAAAGTACAGACGTTAAAGTACAGAGACGTTAAAGTACAGAGACGTTAAAGCACAGAGACGTTAAAGTACAGACGTTAAAGTACAGACGTTAAAGTACAGAGACGTTAAAGTACAGAGACATTAAAGTACAGACGTTAAAGTACAGACGTCAAAGTACAGACGTTAAAGTACAGAGACGTTAAAGCATAGAGACGTCAAAGTACAGAGACGTCAAAGTACAGAGATGTTAACGTACAGACATTAAAGTACAGACGTTAAAGTACAGAGACGTTAAAGCACAGAGACGAAAACAAGATGAAAAACCTGAAGTGCTTTTTAAAATCTTGGCCAGATCAGAGATCACCTTTAAGAACAGACCTGTGACCATAGTTAATGAGTAAGAGTTACACCTGGTTTAGACCTGGTTCAGTCAGCATGGATTGATACAAAAATATATACAATAAAATACACAAATACAGTATACCTTATATATATATCGGCGCATGCCCCACATGTTTTGCCTCTTCATGAAGACAAAGCTTTTGAGACTTCAAAGCTTCAAAGTCTGTTCTTAAAGATCACCTTTAAGAACAGACCTGTGACCATAGTTAATGAGTTAGAGTTACACCTGGTTTAGACCTGGTTCAGTCAGCATGGATTGATACAAAAATATACAATAAAATACACAAATACAGTATACCTTATATTAGGGGTGTGTTCAAAAAATCGATACGGGGATACATCATCGTGGGCCTCTTGGCGATACACGTATCGATACGGAGGCGTCAGTATCGATATTTTACATGCAACAAACATTATTTATCAAGCTTCAGCAAACTGCGTCTGATAAGTGATCCTTGCAATGCGCATTTCGTATTGTCAGAGGCAGCATTCCTTCTGCACTACAGCCTTGTTAAGGCCATATCTTAAGTTTACTTTCATCAAAGGTAGCGGCATGTCAGCATACAGCCTTGTTAAGCCATGTTTACATTAATAAACTTAACACCCACCCGCCATGGGCGATTACACAATATTAAAAAGTCAAGCCAGATATTCACCGTACTTATTTTTCCAATATTGACATGCTATACATCGTTTGAAAGCTTAATTCCTCAGTAAAACAACCATATCATTCATTTTATTCCACACAGCCCAAAGAACCATAATTTATAATTCCCGAAAATATTCATCGCATTTCTTACCTTTGAGCCGGTTCTGTCGGTCCGAAACAGGTCCAGTCCAGGAATAGCTGTGCTCAATTAGTCCGTAACAGTCCACAGAAAAAGAATATCCAGTTGTTTTTTTCATAAAACAATTCCATGTGGAGAAATAATCCAGAAAGTCCGAGTTTGTCTGAATGGATGAGCGACGCATCTCTCTACTACTCTCGCTCTTGGTCCTTAGCATAGCTAAGCGCCTAGCTCCTGTTAGCGGTGTGGGATATGTTTGTTTTCTCCACACTCTTAGCTACAAAACAAGCGGTCCGGCTACGCGGCGCCGCGCTACAGCTTGGGGAACAAAACGAGTGCGTCCAGTTAGCGGCGTATTACGCATGACCGAGGGACAGTTCCACGGCAAAACCTCTTCAGTCATTGGTTCTTTCAGGAAATGATTGACAGATCTGAGTAGCCTATGAAAAGACGATTTCAGCGGTGGGCCCCATGTGGGGCAGAGGTGCTGTAGTGATAGGCTAGCTCCATGCGCTCTGTGTATGGAGACTCTCTCTCTCCTCCTTTTACGCACACTCACAGGCGGAGGCACACGAGACATATGGAGCGAAATTTTTTGGCTTGTTTTAGTTATTTATTTTAAGAAAACATGCCAAAATTTCAGAAGATGGTTTATTTATTATACATTACATCTTATTACAGTTTGGAACATCTGGTACATATTTGAACACTTGTGCCGAGTGCGGGTGTTAACAGGTTAATCAAGGGCAGTTTCTGCCTTACAGCCTTCTTCTGTTACATTGTAACTGATGCGCTACACCAAAATAAAAATAACATTTGAGTAAACATCTGTCTTTTAAAAAAAATCATAGGTTACGTAATGTAAAATATTGGGATACGTATCGCCTTGAAGACCATGTATCGGCATACCCCTGTATCGCGAATCGTATCGTATCGAGACCCCTGTATCGCGAATCGTATCGTATCGCAAGGTTGTTGGCGCATGCCCCACATGTTTTGCCTCTTCATGAAGACAAAGCTTCAAAGACTTCAAAGCTTTGACGTGTCCACAGACAGACAGACGGACGGACGGACGGACGGACAGCGCCATACCATAATACGTCCCGTGTTACAACGGGCGTATAAAAACCTGAAGTCACATAAAATTGATACCACTGACCTACAGCATGGATCAATACAAAAATATACAATAAAATACACAAATACAGTATACCTTATATATATATATATCGGCGCATGCCCCTCATGTTTTGCCTCTTCATGAAGACAAAGCTTCAAAGACTTCAAAGCTTTGAAGTGTCCACAGACAGACAGACGGACGGACGGACAGCGCCATACCATAATAAGTATAAAAACCTGAAGTCACATAAAATTGATACCACTGACCTACAGCATGGATCGATACAAAAATATACAATAAAATACACAAATACAGTATACCTTATATATATATATCGGCGCATACCATACCATACCATAATACGTCCCGTCTTACAACGGGCGTATAAAAACGTTCCCTTGTTTCAGTCATTACCTATAAAAATACCAATATCCAGATTTACAATTGTCCAAGGATTAAACATAAAACACTTATGTGCTCTAAAGAGTTAAGAGGCTTGAATGTACCAAATCTGAGAAATTATTACCTGGCGCCAAAATTAGATCAATGTGTGTCTGGATTTCTCAAGAAGAAGAAACAATATGGTATAATATGGAATAAGGGGACTGTTCACATTGCCTAGTATGAAAGTGGTGTGTGCGTGAGTGTTGGTGGTGGTCGGAGGGGCCGATGGCGCAGATTGGCAGCCTCGCTTCCGTCAGTCTGCCCCAGGGCAGCTGTGGCTACAATAGTAGTTTACCACCACCGGGTCTGGAGTGAATGAATAATGCTCTGTAAAGCGTCTTTGAGTGTCCTGAAAAGCGCTATATAAAACTGATGCATTATTATTATTATTATTATTGTTCAGATATCTTTCTTGACACTTTCCCATTTGTAAACCAGGAAGCAGGTCAAGAAATAAAGTTAGAAATGAGCTGGTGGAGGAGACAATGTGTATCTGCATATACACTGTGACTTTATTTTGTTATTTTTCTTCTGTTGTATTTTATATGCTGTTTTATAACTATAAGTGGCTTGCACAGAAAAAGTATTTAATAAAAACAAGTAAAAAAAAACACTTAAAATTAATTTAATAATAATTCAATAATTCACGTATAGATCCCAATTTGTAACCAAAGCTCTAAGAATCTCAACAATAAAACATTGTAAATGAAAACCTGTTACAGTGAAATACTATAATGAAGAGGCAGCACCACCAGCAGAGAATGAGGTCTGCAGGTTTTAAACATGAAGTCCATGGACTTGTTTCAAGTATGAAGTCGTTTCAGAGCAATACTGTATTTTTAATTATTATTATTTTTTATTTAAACTTTATTTAACCAGGTAAAGACCCTAGAAATGTTAAATAAAGTACATCAAACATGGTGAGGCCAAAATTGGGAACTCGATTGCACAATTTATTTATCATAGTGGTAGCAGCAGTAGTAGCAGTAGTAGTAGTAGCAGTAGTAGTAGTAGTAGTAGTAGTAGTAGTAGTAGTAGTAGTAGTAGCAGTAGCAGTATTAGTAGTAGCAGTAGTAGTAGTAGTAGTCGTACATGAATGTTGTTTATTCCTGTTTTGATATGTCTGTGTGTATGTTTCGCAACAACAGTTGCCTCTAAGGGCGTTCCAAGATATGGATGAGTAAAACATACACACAGACATATCAAAACAGGAATAAACAACATTCATGTAAAGCAGCAAATGAAACATGGTCCAGTCATCCCCTGTCCTTAGACCCTCCTTCTCAGCAAGGAAAAACTCCAAAAAACCCAGGGTCCTGGGAAAAAGAAGAAACCTCGGGGAGAACTACAGTGAAGGAGGGATCCACTCCCATGGACGGACAGGCTATAGATGTCCAGGCCCGTGGGCCAGTTCGGTATGGCCACAGCTACCCAGGTGGGGAAGGAGCCGGGTGAAGAGGAGGAGGAGCCGGGCGAGGAGGGGAGGCCGGGCGAAGAGGAGGAGGAGCTGGACGAGGAGGGGGAGCCAGACGAGGAGGAGGAGATGGGTCCAGCTGTGATCAGGAGTTTGAAAGAGTTACACTCCACAGGGGGAGTGGGACAGGGGACAACATGTGAATAGCAATGAACGAGCTACAGATGAGAACATAGTAAGTGATGCTGATGAGAAAATAGGAGGAAACAGAGGACAGTGCTCAGGTTGCCACACTTCCCCCAGCTTGTTATCTCCTGCAGCAGCTTATCTTAGTGACATCAAACTAAGTAACCTGGTCATAAGCTATTCCGAAGAGGAAGGTTTTAAGCCTGGTCTTAAATAAAGAGACTGTGGGTGGCTGTTTAACATCAACAGGGAGTTGATTCCATAACACAGGAGCTTGGTAACTGAAGGCTCTCCCCCCACTGTACTTTTAGACACTCTAGGAACCACTAATAATCCTGCATTCTGAGAGCGAAGTGCTCTATTTGGCTGATAGGGGACAATGGCATCCTGAAGATATGATGGGGCCATATTGTTTAAGGCTTTGTATGTCAGGAGGAGAACTTTGAATTTAATTCTAAACTCGACAGGAAGCCAGTGAAGTGATTTTAACACAGGACTGATGTGATCACTTCTTTTAGTTCCTGTTAGGACTCTGGCCGCTGTATTTTGGACCAACTGGAAGCTTCTTAAAGTACCTTTAGCGCAGGCAGCAAGCAGAGAATTACAATAATCTAGTCTGGATGTAACAAATGCATGGATAAGTTTTTCAGCATCATTTTTAGGCAAAATATTTCTGATTTTAGTTATGTTTCGCAGCTGAAAATATGCAGTTTTACAAGCTTGGGTTACATGAGCTGTGAATGAGAGATTTCAGTCAAATACGACTCCGAGGTTTTTTACAGTAGAGCTAGAGGCTATACTCACATTGTCAAGTGAGATTATCTGGTCGGACAGAGAATCTCTCTGACCTTTAGGACCAACAACAATGACCTCTGTTTTTTCAGGGTTTAAGAGCAGGTAATTCAGGATCATCCAGGTTTTGATGTCCTTCACACAGGCACTGAGCTTATCGATTTGATCGGTCTGATTTGGTTTCATTGATAAGTACAGCTGAGTGTCATCAGCATAGCAGTGGAAATTAATGCCATGTTTTCTGATAATGTTACCTAATGGCAACATATACAGGGTAAACAGGATTGGACAAAGCACAGATCCTTGTGGAACACCGCAAGCTACTTTAGAGCAGGGAGAGGTGCACTGGTTTACACTAACAAACTGGTACCTATCTGATAGGTAGGATTTAAACCATTTGCGGGCGTCCACAACACCTATGTCACATTCTAACCTCTGCAGTAGAATGTTGTGATCAATGGTGTCAAACGCTGCACTGAGGTCCAGTAGGACCAGGACTGAAGCCAGCCTGTTATCAGCAGCATATGCTTTTATTTATTCACTCCACATAAAATGTTCAAAATGAATGGTCCTCTCTACCACCACTCTACATATTTTCAGGTACTCCGCTCAACATATACACTGAGTAATGTTTAATGCATCTTTGTGCACAAAAAAACATTAAAAAAACACAGCTCCTGTCGTTCACTTCTAAGAGCCGTTTCATTCGCAACCAACCCATAACTAGTATCACTGCCTGTGGCTATGGTAGTATTCAGGGCTCTACAGTGCGCCCATTTCACTCGCATTTGCGAGTAAATATTTCGTCGCGCGAATGAGGAAAATAAAACAGTCGCACCAGTGCGAGTGCTTCTGCAGCCACAGTAAGGAGAACTGCGCACAGACGTAACGTGACAAGTTAAACGTTCTAAATGTATCAAACATTAGGGGCAAACTCACACTAGGACTTCAGAATCGTGCCCAAGCCTGGATCGCCCCTAAAGTGCCGCACGCTTTCCCAGCGCGAGCGCTGACCCCAGCATACGAGCTCCGCATGTGGCCGATATCACTCATACGAACAAACTCCGCTTCAAAACACACCCACGCCCAGCTTAAACGAGGAGCGCCCCGCAGCAGGACCCACACATGTCCCACCACTCAGTAAACACCCCCACGCCGCTGGACTTCCTTCTCTGCTAAAGCGAGAGCTTTGTCTTGGTCTTGTCTCGAGCGCATTTGGACTCGGTCTTATCACGGACTCAAGGTCTGAATACTGAGTGTGATCATATTTCATTACGGCCGCTGCAATAAACTTGTACCGGTGTGCGTGACCACGCGGGACGTATCTCTGCGGCCTGTGCACTGGAGCCCGCAGACACTGTGCGGCCCGTCAGCACAGGCTCCGCAGCGCGCGGCTTGTCCACAGCGCGCACCCTTGTG
Organism: Odontamblyopus rebecca; assembly: GCA_030686955.1. Taxonomy (NCBI): domain Eukaryota; kingdom Metazoa; phylum Chordata; class Actinopteri; order Gobiiformes; family Gobiidae; genus Odontamblyopus; species Odontamblyopus rebecca. The sequence continues at coordinate 32,279,660 of CM060664.1, forward strand.
TACCAACGTGCGTCACAGGGCAGGTATCCCTACCTATCCTTCCGCCTCACGTCAAATACGCCAATACTAATTTTCTGTCAGTGTCCGCACAGAGCAGACCCACAGCACAGAGCAGGCGATATGTGGGCTGAAGTTTGCCTAAGAAAATGCCAAATAACTCTGTCACAATGTGCGTTTAGTTTGGTAAATGTGAAGAGGCTAAAAACCACTGTAAAACCAGTAAGAGAATCTAACTTCACCTAGGAATTTGAAAATACAGGTTTAAAAATCTTACCTATGTTTTTCACTTTGAAGCAGTTTTGTGTAAAGTGCCAGTGGAAGTTCTCTTAAAGAAGAGGTTCTTAAACTGTGGGTGAAGGTCCAAAAAGGGCCACAGAGTGTTTCAGTGCAGTACAGTTTGTTTGGCTTATTTTAAGTCTAAATATTAATCAGATAAAAGATATATTTAGAAAAACACTGCGGTCATGCAGGAAAAGTACAGTCATAATAATTCTTTTGTTTTTTGTATTAAATTAATTCAAATAAGTTGGTGTGCGCAAGTTCTGCACTGTAATAATCGTTTGAAATGAAAAACTACTTGTGCCCCCATTTTTTTTTCTGTGCTCCTAAAATTTTTAACTTAGGGGCACATGTGCTCCTGAAAAAAAAAGTTAGCGTAGAGCCCTGGTAGTATTACTGCAGTACTTTACTCGTCCGTATCACTGCCTGTGGGTTTGGTAGTATTACTGCAGTACTTTAGCAAAGGAGAGAGTTCAATCAATAAAATATACCAATACCTTACTATCATGCAACACCAACTCTTTCACTTCACTAATGCACTGAATTATACCATTTATACTGAATTCTTCCTCGAGGTCGTGTAGCTGAAGCACAGACTTATTTTGGAGCACCTGGTACTCGGCCAGTGCTAAAAAAAACAACAGCTTTCCGGTTAACGTCCATGTTTTTCTTCAAGTCGGACACACGGAACATACTAAAACAGCTGAAATTCAGACGTGTTAAAATGATGTTAAAATACAGCACAGATTAAAGTTTAAGAAAGCTTCAGTCTTCAGTCTGTAGTTTGTTTTGGTACCTGTGAGTCTCGACGCTCACTTGCCGTCCCCCTCTGAGTATCCTGGTGTTGTCAGCTCTTTACGCAGGTTTTCACACCATCGCTTTTCTGCAGGTGGAGGCTGGAAGTCAGCGCCATCTGTAATCCAACCTTTCCAAGAGAGCGCAGCGGGTGTGTGGGAGCAAAAAATGAAAGATCTGATAGGATAAATGATATTATAGATTCTCTACGGCACAAAATGGGCTCTTATAAGCTCTTGTGTTTAAGCCATGTTGTATTGTTGATATCCCATCAAAAATAGCCTTTATTACCATATTTTTTGGACTATAAGGCGCGTCAGATTATAAAGCGCAATATCCATGAACAGGTCTATTTTCATACATAAAACGCACCGGATTATAAGGCACATTAAGAGATACTGATACCTTTGCCTCTCTGTCTTGGTGAATGTGTGTTCGCCTTCTGTCGTCCAACGCTCCCACACAGCTGCAATTTAACTTTGAACGACCTGATGACACCAATATCTAGAGCTTGTTTGAGTTCTTTGTTTAATCCACCCGGAATGACCACAAACACCGAGTTAGTTTGCTTCACTTGGGTGTGTAAGTCAGCACAGGGGCCATTTTGGACTCCTTATACACACTATAATATGATGTTGAAGCACAGTGAGGCTCCTGACTATGGTCGCTGTGGCTTTGTAGCTTAACAAAGTCGTATTAAAACATTTTGACAGATATTTGAGCGCCGTGGACCACATAAAATCGGTTCGAGGTCAGTAAGCACAACCAAAATTAATTCATAAAGTGCTCTGTCGATTTTTGAGAAAATTAACGGACTTTAAGTGCACCTTATGGTCCAAATAATATGAAAAATTGGAGTGGTACTTCTCAAATTAACATCTACCCTAGCTTAGTTCAGTCGAGATGGGCTGAAATGATGCAAATGATTCTAGTGAAGGTGTATGGAGTTTAAAAACACACTGGAGCTCTTCCCATATTACCACATCACAAGGTGGAACAGGGTGTTTTCTCTTTGAGAGAAGAACTCGGCCTAAAAATGCAGGATTTGTGTGTTAAAAATGTGTGACTGAAACACAACGCCGGGTATGTTTGTGATGAGGAAACAACATCGCAGCATAAATCATAAAATACGACAAAATCAACCTCATAGGACGATAAAACACCCTGTATATTTTACTAAAAACAACTGCTAACCTTTTAGTTTTTAGAGCTTAACCAACATGTTCGGAAATAAACCGGATTCTTGTATTAGTTTATCAGTTCATATTTCAGTCTTTCCTAGAATGTTAAACAAGGTGCACTGTGTAACTTGTCTGCTGTCACCTGCTTGTCTCTATGGAGATGTGGATAGAATGTCCCACAGTATGGCCATACACTTAAGAATCTCCGTGGAGACTTGCAAGCCAAATTACAGGTTAGATTTGTGGAGAGGCGACCCCACTCACTGTAAGTTTTTAAGATATTTTTAAATAAAAAAATAACATCTGCAGGTCAAGGTGCATTGTGTAACTTTTTGTTTTGGGGTCAGTCACCTGCTTGTTACTATGGAGATGTCATTGCTCTCCCTGAAATGTTCCACAGTGTTACATTAAACAGCTCTACCTTACATTTATTCGATTATAGGTGGTTTTACAGCTCAAAAAATACCTATAAAGACAAGTATTCTGACTGTATCTCCGCAGATCTCACCTGTAACTTAGTCTGGTTTGGTCTCTGTGATGCTAAAAAGGTTTAATACTGTACTGTGGAATATTCTAGGCACCCAAGGCTCCTGGAGTTGTTTACGACATGCACTCTGAACGGAATCCTATTTTAATATCATAAATCTCAAACAGAATCGTGTTTACTGCCCAACATTGTGCTCCCCTACCTGTAACTCACACGATTTATAATTCTTCCATACAAAACTATTCTTCTGTCGGCGTATTTGAAGCTCATTGACTTGGTTGTGTTGCTTAATATGAGCCAGTGCGCTGTGTAATGGCCTTTGCTGCTCGATGAGGTTCGGGCCCAGCTTCCGTGTTAAGTCTGTGTGCTGAGAAAGCCTTCCTTACATAATTGCATAAGAGCGTGTTTCAGAAGGAGGCGCAAACTCCATACCGGGGCGTATTAATTTGCAAGAGGACAAGAGGCGGATGGAGCGCGTAATTGTAAAGAGTCACCCAGCAGACAGTGACGTGTAATGGGATTTAGAATGAGATTTAACCTGCAGCCAATAAAATGCATGTTTTTTCCCAATTGTGTAACGCAGTCTCATCTTAAAGGGGCGAGTCGTGCGTTACGTTGGTATTTAAAAGTGTGTAAATGTAGGTGTTGGAGCGCCCTCTCTTGGTAGCAGTGGAGATGAGCTGTGTAAGAGTGAAAACAATTTATACTTTGCAGCGGATGTCATCAACGTTAAAGTTAAAGTGGCATATCGCACCGAATTTACACAGCAAAAACAGGAAGGTTCAAATTTTGAGGAAAAATATTTCAGTTGTTTTTAACACAAAAAGTGTTATTTTTTTAACTATGTGAAAGTTAAATGGGGGTTCGAGTTGGGGTTATTTGCCAGTTGATCTAGTTAATCAACTTCCCCTAGAGTTAATTCAACTTCCCCTCGTGTTAATTCAACTTCCTCCAGTGTTAATTCAACTTCCTCTACTGTTAATTCAACTTCCTCTAGTGTTAATTCAACTTTCCCTAGAGTTAATTCAACTTCCCCTAGAGTTAATTCAACTTCCTCTGGTGTTAATTCAACTTCCTCTAGTGTTAATTCAACTTCCCCTAGAGTTAATTCAACTTCCTCTGGTGTTAATTTAACTTCCCCTAGTGTTAATTCAACTTCCCTTAGTGTTAATTCAACTTCCCCTACAGTTAATTCAACATCCCCTAGTGTTAATTCAACTTCCCCTAGAGTTAATTCAACATCCCCTAGTGTTAATTCAACTTCCCCTAGAGTTAATTCAACATCCCCTAGTGTTAATTCAACTTCCCCTAGAGTTAATTCAAGCCCCCTACTGTTAATTCAACTTCCCCTACCGTTAATTCAACATCCCCTAGTGTTAATTCAACTTCCCCTAGAGTTAATTCAACTTCCTCTAGTGTTAATTTAACTTCCCCTAGTGTTACTTCAACTTTCCTTAGTGTTAATTCAACTTCCCCTACAGTTAATTCAACATCCCCTAGAGTTAATTCAACATCCCCTAGTGTTAATTCAACTTCCCCGGGAGTTCATTCAACTTCCCTTAGTGTTAATTTGGCACCTCCCACCCACCACTTCAAACTCCTGCCAGAGAAGACCATTTTGAACCAGTTTTGTACATAATTTCATTTTAAATGAACTAAAATAAAGTGTAAAAATAAAACACCTCTGTGTGTTGTTTAGCTAAATCAGGATAACCCTACCAAGTGTTCTTTTTTTACTGTCAACACATTAATGTAACTCTTGATTTCGGGGTTAAACAGAAACTTTGGTCCAGTGTTACTTAATTAAAATTTCCAAAAATGTTAAATTAACTCTAGAACAGATTGGACTCATATGAACCCTGAGAAAATCTTAACACTCCACTTTTTGCTGTGACAAAAAAGCACTTCATAATTAGATGCAGACAGAACACAGCAGTCTCATACTTGGCCTCAAGTGCTGCTTTTGCAATATATCTGTACTGGGCTAAGACAAATTTTGCCCAAATACATAGAAAAGACTTTTGAATCACAATAACTCAATCATAATGTTTTTGAAACAAGAGCAATACGCATAATTGGAATTGAAAACTCATTCATTGCATCGTCTATTGACAAACTAACAAATGTACAGAATAATGAACGCAGGTACTGAGAGTCGAGTGAAGTTTCATAGACATTCAAAACAGGTGGTAAAACAGGTGGTACACAACGTTCTTCTTCTCCTGCTTTAATTTGCATAGAGTGGCCCTGTAATAATATCATTTTTAAATGATTGAATGTAGTGTAGTGGTACTAGCAGTAGCATTAGTACTAATAGTAGTAGTAGTTGCTATTGTTGTAGCAATAGCAGTGTAATTGTTGTAGTTGTAGTAGTAGTAGTAGCAGTAGTAGTAGTTGTTATGGTAGTAGTAGTAGTAGTAGTAGTCGTTGTTGTATCAGTATAGTGGCAGTTAAGTAGTAGATGTAGTAATAATAATATTAGTAAAAGTTGTAGAAGTAGTAGCAGTAATATTAGCCTAGTTGTTGCTAGTGTATAGCAGTAGTAGTCAGTAATAGCAGTAATATTGGGTATTAAATTTAAAAATCTATGCTAAAATAATGGCCTTATAACTACAGATTTTTAAACCATATAAACAAATAATAAAATCCTAAGTGCAGTGAATCCAGAGTCTTTCCATCGTCCTTTTTTGCAGACCTCCTTTGACAGTACAGAGTATTTCCATTCTGCGCCCTACGAGCTTCAGTCCAGGACACAGCCTCCTCCTGGACGCAGCATCAGACGCTCTCATTATTATTCCACTGCCGTCACGTTTAAACTTTTGGATGCTAAACATTTCGCATTTTTCACCCGGCGCCACAGAACCTTCACCGTCAGTATCTCGAGGGGACGGTGCGCAATGAATTTATATGAAGTGAATACAGTACGAGAGCCAGTGGATCATATGTGTGTTTTACTCGGAAATTATACAAGGGAGTTAAATGGTGAACTCAGGTGTCATCGATATTCCCTGGGGGCATGATGCTAACTGTAGGCACTGCTCCGTCTGAGGCTTTGTTCGACTTTAATCTGAGCTTTATTTGAACACAGTCTCGCCGTAAAGAGCCCGTTTAGCTGGAACTGAAATCAAATTTGCTTGTAATGATCAAACGTTCCTGAAAATTAGCTTTTTGGGGTTTTCTTTAATTTTTTGGCTTGATTTTTAAAACGTATTTGTGCATTGTGTTTCCATGGTAACTATGCATAAGAGCCCCAGTGTGATTTCACTGCAAAACATCAGTATATAGTATAGTTTATTTACTTCATATAGTATAGTTTTACTCTTATATTATAGGTTAAATGATAAATATGAAGTTGAGTGGACTTTAAAAATACAAAGGACAACCACCTGATGATGTCATGAGGTGAAATCAGCCGTTTTTGGAGACGAAAGCAACCTTGAATGATCCTATAGTATAAAAGTATAACACAGGTATTGATGAACTGAGTCATGAAGCTCACTAAAAGGATAACCTCTTTGCCACTTTAAATAGTTTTTTTCCATTTGAAACTTGTATTTTTTTCTAGGGCTGTCAACGTCAACGTGTTAACAAAATCACAAATCCCAATAATCACAAAAAAATCGCACTAAAGTTTTTTTTTAACACAGATTAATCACACAATCAATTTATTTTGAACGCTCCTCTATGGAAAGTGCGGATGGTCCTGAAAGGCGGCGCAGGTTATTAGGTCAGTGATCAGGTCTGTCCATACGCAGATGTGAAGACGACAGATGAGACAAATTTCTCTTCAAAAAACTGCCCGACGGGACTTTAGATAAAACTAATGTAGTTTGCATATTTGCAGCGATTAACTTTCTTTTCACAGAAGCACAACAACTTTAAAATACCATCTTAAAGCAAAACACGTGTTTGATTCAGTGGCAGCAACGACGCTACTTGTGCACCAACAACAAGCCGAGCAGCAAAACACTGCATTTTTGTAAAAATATTTTGGTCTGCAATTAATTGTGATTAATCAAAATTCTAAAGTGTGATTAATCTGATTTTTAAAAATAATTGTTTGACAGTACTAATTTTTTCATTTTATTTTGACAAGACACCTGAAAATCTGAAATAATACAAGCCAGAATCTGCAGAGAGTTGATACCACTCACAATAAGAATGTTTTTCTATAGCAATAAAACATCTATGATTGAAGAAATGCCAGATAGATACTGTATGTCTAATGCAATATTGTGGAACATTCCAGGAAAGCAATTACATGCAGGTAGCAAACCTCTCGCCAAAAATGTTCCAAACTGCTCCTTTAGATTCATTCAGATTTCCAAGCCTGTTCTTCACTACCAGAAATACAATGTTAGTTTTGACTATTCACATAATCCTGTGTATCCTATCGCATACACATGGACCACACGCACACACACACACACACACACACACACTCTATTAGCTGGTGCTGGGTTTATGAGGGATGAAATGCACTCTGGGTAATGACTCCCTCTCTGTACAACAATGGGATAATTAGTGGAAACCGTCGGGATGTGACCTATTTGTGAACATGCACCTGCCCACGATCAGAGGCGCAGATATTATCGGTTAAAATGTCTGTTAGTGAACACAGTTAAACGAAGAGGCAGAGGTTAAAAAGGGAGACAAGCTGTGTGTGTGGGGACGGGCTGTGTACGTAGGATTTTTTGGTTAAAATAAGTTTAAAATCAAATTAAATTGTCTCAAGCTCTGTCCAAAGATTTGGGTCCTGTGGCTCCCAAATTTCTCTCACAACATTTTATTTGGGAATCATTTTGCAACATTTAAATGTTATAACAGTAGCAGTAGTAGTGGTAGCAGTGGTACTAGTACATGTGGTAGTACTAGCAATTATAGTAGTAGCATCAGTAGCAGTAGTGGTAGTATTAGTTGAATTAGTAGTAGTAGCAGTACTAGTAGTTAGTACTAGTGGCCGTAACAGCGGCTGTAGTAGTAGTAGTAGTATCACATATACTGATGTACTTATATACTGTGCACAGACTGTGGCCCCTCTAAGCCTGGTAATAGTAGTCGCAGTGGCAGTAGTAGTTGTTGTAGTAGTAATAGTATTAGTAGTAGTAGTAGTAGTAGTAGTAGTGGTTAGTGGTAGTAGTAGTCATAGCACATATACTGATGTACTTATATACTTATATACCCCTCTAAGACTGGTAATAGTAGTCGTAGTGGTAGTAGACGTAGTAAAAGTAATAGTAGTAGGAGTAGTAGTAATAGTATTAGTAGTAGTAGTAAGGGTAGTAGCACTGCACAGACTATGGCCCCTCTAAGCCTGGTAATAGTAGTCGCAGTAGTAGTAGTAATAGTACTAGTAGTAGTAGTAGTAGTAGTAGTAATAGTAATAGCACATATACAGACTATGGCCCCTCTAAGCCTGGTAATAGTAGTCGCAGTAGTAGTAGAAGTAGTGGTTAAGTGGTTAGTGGAAGTAGCAGTAGTAGTAGCACATATACTGAAGTACTTATACACTGTGCACAGACTCTGGCCCCCTAAGCCTGGTAATAGTAGTCGCAGTGGTAGTAGTAGTAGTAGTAGTAGTAATGGTAGTAGCACTGAAGTACTTATATACCGAAGTACTGAAGAAGACTAGTGGATAAGTGGTTAGTGGAAGTAGCAGTAGTAGTAGTAGTAGTAGTAGTAGTAGTAGCATCAGCAGCAGTATTATTTTTATTATTAGTAGTAGTAGTAGTAACACATATACTGAAGTACTTATACACTGTGCACAGACTATGGCCCCTCTAAGCCTGGTAATAGTAGTCGCAGTAGTAGTAGAAGTAGTGGTTAAGTGGTTAGTGGAAGTAGCAGTAGTAGTGGTAGTAGCAGTATTAGTATTAGTATTAGTAGTAGTTGTAGTAGTAGTAGTAGTAGTAGTAGCACATATACTGAAGTACTTATACACTGTGCACAGACTCTAAGCCTGAGGAGAGCAGAAGTCAAAGCAAACAAAGTGCTTTAACCGTCGCTCCAGTTTAACATCATGTGGATTTATTTCTGTGCACAGAGGCACTGACACACAAGGACACTCAAAGTCACCGCTCCACACTCTATGGAGTTTACATCAGGCCTAAACAAAAGAACGAGGTGTGTTAAAGAGTTTACTGAACAGTTAAGCTGAAGGGGCTGCTGGTTCTGCTGCTGCGCTGGTCTTTTGAGTATTGGTGGTGTTGAGATTCTAAAAAGTAATGACATCATACTCATGACCTGCTTTGCTCGCGACGCCTTAAAGTGCCGTGGGCCGCACCTCCCAATGCTACACCAGTACTTTTGCAAGGGTTGCATAATGTGCTTAATGGGGAGCTAGAGTACTGCTTATACTTAGTGGTTGTACGTCTATTGTGGAACTTTCAGAAGTTACCACAGTGACACAATGCACATAATGGCAATAAATAACCACCAAAAGTGTTAAGGTTCTTGAAAACTGAAGGAAAATACAAAATGGATTCAAACATTGGTCAATACAAGGCCCTGTTTAGGGGTTTGATTTTCCACTAAAAAGTGAAAACTGAAAAACTGTGGGCTGATGCTAGCTTGTGACTAATTTTATTTGAGGACATTTTTTTATGAGACAGGCACAGTGCATAATCTACATTAACCTTAACAGGAGAGATGCTTTGTACCAGGTTGTAGCACTAGAGCTCATTTCCACCTGTCGTCCCTCGTGCATCAACCTAAAACACGTTACATACTGTAGGTCTCCAGGAAGAAAAGCTGACAGCTACTGGAGGTCAATTAAATACAATCAATCAAACATGTTTTTTAGGTTTGATGGGGGAAACCAGAGTGCTCAGAGAAAACCCACCCTGAATGAGGAGAACATGCAAACTCCACAGAGAAAGGCTCAGGCGAGCTGGCGATCAAGCCCGGAACCTTCTTGCTGTGAAGCATGAGTGCTCCCCACCCAGTCACCGTGATGCTTAACAGAACAAATCAGCTCACCTGTTGTAGTTCCCGCTCAGTCAGATCTTTATGGTCAGTATTCTGCCTCCACTAGTGTTTAGGAAGTAGCTTTACGGATAGCGAACAGTTTCTTCAATAAACACCCGGGAAGCCTCGTGCTGTTTTGGACATTTACTGAAGAGTTGACTGTAACTAAACTAAAACTGTAACATACAAAAGTAAATGCATATTACAATTATGCTTTCACATTTAAATGAACATAGAATAAGTAGAGCTGCATAAAACGTAAGCATGTAAGGCTGCTTAATACAATTTATATATGCATAACAATAGTTTAACATTAGCTGGACTTCATAAAAACGTCCATAAAACAAGCGATTAGCATCATGCTAACATGAATGGAAATTCCCATAGACATGCTAACGCTATTAGCGTCATATATTTTAGCCGGAATTTCAACTGTTAACTTAAAGTGCATCACAGAGTGAATTAACATCTTATTTTAAAATCTTAACATTACAATATTCACAGACAGATAGTTTAGGGCCAAAAACCAGATTCCAGGAATTAAACACTGGGAAGTAGCAGAACCCTCCTGTGGGCTCACCACCTGCAGAGGGGTTCATAGGGGGAGCCAGGTGCTATGAGTATTGGGCAGCAAGATGCCCCTGCGACCCAGCTGGATTAAGCGGGAGAAGATGGATGGATGGATGTAGCAGAACAGTTGAAAAGTCTAAAACAATATGGCAGCTAAGGTAGTTCAGAGTAGACAAAACAGATCAACTCAAAACAGAAATATTCTTTCTACACTGGGGCAGAACCATAGACCGTATATATGAGTGCACATAACTAACCTGTTAGCCGCCACGTGCCAAACAGGAAGTGCTCCTTTTTCCCATTGACTTACAATGAGATCTTATCGCTCCTCTCTCTGTAACTCCTGCACTGAGCCTCGTCATTTTGCTCTTAAAATGTTCATATGAACCCGCTCTACATGATCCTGATTTTTATTTTTCGCGATTTTGTCAGTCAAAAAAATGCTATTCATAACAGAGCCTGGGTCCAGATTCACTCCTGTAACCGTGGCATCAGGAACCTCATTTGAGCGGCGCTAAAAGCTATGTGTGACATCCCACTCTCTTAGTCCACTCATATATACGGTCTATGGGCAGAATAGTCATACCCTGTTAAAATAAACCTCAGATTAAAATCTATCTTGAGTAACAAAGCTTCAGACAGACCCTAGAGAAAGTTGATGATGTCAGCTGCAATGAATCCATTTTTATTTCCATTTTGCTTGAAAGTTGTAGTAGTAACATACTTTTTTCATTCAAAAATCAAAATGTCGTGATAACAAGTCAAGACAGAATAGGGATATAGCACAGAATACACAGTAAACAAGAGATTAAAAACCATGGAGACATTGTTTAAAGGTAGACTAAAGCCAGCCACACATTATAGAATTTTAGTCTTAAATGATTTTTAAACATGCAACAAAAATGCAACGGGATCTGTCTGCGGACCACAGGATATAAAAAGCTGTGAGCGCGATGGCGTCAGCTGTTTCCTGTCTACAGTAAAACCACTCACTCTGAGACTGAAGTGTTCAAAAGATCTTAGTGCTGCACTTCGAGTTTATGTGGTGCAATACTTCAGATACAGGATTTTTAAAGCGTAAAAGATCGGAGATAAAGTCCACAAGAAGTCGAGTCACCGTCGCTAATCTGCAGCTTCACCTCGATCCGTGCGCCGTGTGGATGTAAACAGATACACGTGAGGAACTATCTCACGTTTTTACTTTTAAAGAACACCTCAAACTGGATTAACAGCGCGTTTTTGTGGACTGGATGTCATTACTTGTGGATGACAAAATGAATTCACCACTTTACGAGAGGTAAGTAATAAAGTCTTCTCATTATTTTCGCTATATCCCGAGTTTGTCTGTTGCGTCTCTGTGTCCGTCACTCCTCTGCCCCTGACGCTCTGTTTTATCGGCTGTTACCGTAGCAGATCTATGAATAGGTGCCCCGCTCCCAATAAGAATTCATGTTTTTTTTTGTTTTTTTATTAACGATGGAAAAGAAATGCAATATATCTGTTTACAACCATATTGTGGAGCATTCCAGGCAAAGCAATAACAATGAAGACGAGCCTGTAGCAGACCCTCCACCAGAAAAGTTACACAGTGCACTTTTAACCCGATCACAGGACAGACAGACAAATTAGCGCACTCAAAACATAATGAGAGGCCAGAGCCGGGACTGCGTCTGCTCTGTCTCATCAGAAAGTGAATTAGAGTCTGAAACCTCCTCACACAAATCTCCAGTTTCACAGATGAACCGAGGCGATGTGGGGATTCTGGGCACTAATCAAATATTCCACAATGAGGCAAGAAGAACAACAACTCCAGATCTGTATTCTCAAATGTGCGGCCATACGAGGAATTACGGAATAATTGTACTACACAAGTCTGCATACAAGATTTGTTTGAATAAAGTTTTGATCGAACGTCATCCTAAAGTTATGTTACGCTGTCGTTTTCTTATTGGAATGTTAATAACTGTGAAATCGGTGTTATAGTGATATGTTAAAGGGCAAATATTAGGCTATTTTCGGGTCTTTGGCTACGTTCAGACTGCAGGGCTTAATGCTCAAAACTATCTCAGGCTGTGGAAAAGTCTGTATCATTATATAAAATATGAATCAAAAGCAAATTACTAAAGACAGTTACAGACTTTTCCACAGCCTGAGATAGTTTTCGCCACTAGTTTTGTGGAGTTTGCCACCGTCAGCTGAGCGGAAATGACGTCCTAGAATTGCCGCAGAAATAATAATGAATAATTTTAGAAATATACTCGCATAAATGAAAATTGTCACAGCACAAACGAAATACAAACATTTTCTATAATTTTCTTCCTGTTTTGAGCTCTATTTAACATTTTGAGGGACTGGATGACGTCATCGGCCGAAAATAAAACTGCAAATATCTTAAGAACCAGAATCGCACAAACGAAACTTTTTGCAGCACAAAACAGCACAAATGAAGCACAAATTATTGACTCCATTTTGGACGTTTTAGTGCATTTTGAAGCTTCCTGGGGGGCTGGATGACGCCAATTTGACCTATAAAAGAATAGTTAATTTCTCCAAAACTAAAGAAGCACAAAGCAAACTTTTTGCAGCACAAAACAGCACAAACGAAGCACAAACGATTGACATAGTTTTTGTGTTGATTTGCATTTGATGGGGGGGCAACTTCACGGAGGTAACTTTGAGCACCTGGAGATTTTAAAGTTGCTGGTGGAAACACGTCTTCAGCCTATTTCAGGAGCAAACGTGTCGGCGTCGGGCTGTATTGGCTCTCAACAGGTCCTTGTTACAGCACAATAGCCAAACTCTCACTTGTTGATGTCGTGTAGGTCGGATGTAGATCGGATGAATGTGAAAAGGCCGTTCAGACTGAAGTCACATGTCAAAAGATCGGATATGAATCGGTTTTCAGATATTAAAAGATCAGATACAGGTCGCATAGGGGCAAAAAAATCGGATTTGGGTCACTTAAAGCTGCAGTCTGAACCTATGTTATAATTTTTCTTCATCAAAAACATACCCGAAGTTGTGTTTTGTTTCATTCACACGTTTAACACACAAATCCTGCATATTTGGGTGATTCTCATGAAATCTGATTTTTGGCACGGCTTCAAATATTTCAACAAATAAAGTACATCTCACTAAACGTACACATATTTTAAGACATCTACATGGTCTATTCTGGACATTTTTTACGTGAGAATGAGAAAAGCACTGTAAAAAACAAAATCTAGTCAAGCTGAGATGACGCGAATTCAGAAAGTTTTATCATGATTTGAGTAAATTTCACTTGACAAATAAAATGATCTGCCAGTGGAACAAGGATTTTTGCACTTAAAACAAGAAATATAATCAAATGCTGCTTGAATTAAGAGAAAAACTACTCAAATAAAGTAACATGCTCTTAATTTATGTCATTCTAACTTGTTTTTTTCCAATGTGCAATTTTTTGGTTTTGTTTTTTCCACATTTAAGGGTCAGTTTCTCATTACCGCAACATGTCCACAATTGAAGTAGAAGAAAAGGCTGCGTTAGGCTGAGTTCTTCTATGAAACAGAAAACACTCTGTTCCATCTTATGACGTCATGTGGTAATACAGCGTTTTTAAACTCCAAACACCTTCACTACTTTATCAGGATGATTTGAGCCTTAGAAGTGTCATTCTCTTCTGAACTGAAGGTAAAAGAAACTATTCACATGACATCACAAGGTGGAACAGAGCATTTTGACCTGTGGAGATGCCAAACTAATAATAAAAGTTTACTCAGACATGGGTGAATGAAATAAAACACAACTCCAGGTCTGTTTTTGAGGAGGAAAAACATTGTAACGTGATTTAAAGCTCATAAGAATCAATTTTGTGCAATGAACTTTAAAAGAAAATCATAAGTAGACATTATTTTCAGCTCAGGAGGAGGTAAAACGATGAAAAATTGAAGAAAAGAAGCAAGAGCAAGGAGGTTTGGACCACTGCAAACCATTTCAACTGAACTGAATTGTGTTTTTCACGTTTTTAAGACAGAGAACAGCTTGTAAATCACTAGGCCAAGTCTTACCCCATAATACTGGCATTAGCGGAGGTAATCCAGGCCCAGTTTTATTTGCATAGTCGCAGAGACACTGTGGAGCGTATGGCAGACTGATGGAGACGAATGCTCGAATTTATGAGAATGAAACTGAAACAATAACCGAGGAACTGATCATTTTGAACATCTACAGCTCCGCGGGGCCTCCAGGCGACAATGGAAACAATAATTCATCAAGAACCGCTGAAGCTGCTGGGGTTTATTACACGTACAAGATAGAATTAAACAGATAAAATTTCTGTTTTCAAATTGTGTTTGAGTCCAAGCACTATTTTACCCGACTAATGGGAATAGCTGCATGATACTTAGAAAATAAAACGTGTAGCCTGTTCATCTTTGTCGACTTTATTGTTCCTGTAAGTAAACTTTGCGGGAGTTTACCAGAGTTAAGTTAGGCAGACAAAAAAAGTAGTGTATACTTTGAAATAATATTACCTAAAGCCACAATATGTCGCTTTTTAGACATTTTGTTTTACTGTACTGACCTGGAAAAGAGCTTCTTCCTGCTCGTCTCCGTGGAAATGTTGTTCCTTTAGCTATAATATTCCACAGTGCGGTAAAATATACGGCAAAATCCTGCACCTTTAAGAAGAGAGACAAAGTATAGAGGAAAATAATGGAAGCAAGTGCCCTCTCCACAGATCTGGCATGGTAAATGGTCAATAGTCAATGGTCACATTTTAATATAGTGCTTTTTCAGCTTTACATCAACAAACTACTCACCCATTCACACGCACTTTCACACACCAGTGTACGCGGACACTGGGGGCGAGGTGGGTTAAGTGTCTTGCCCGAGGACACATCAACAGTATTCATCTGTGGGAGCTGGAATTCGAACCGCCAACCTTCAGATGAGTGAATAAACATTTTACCAGCTGAACTATTATCACCCAAGTAAACCAAGTGATGAAAACTGGTGCCCTCTCCACAGACCTGACAAGTAAGGCAAGGCAATGCAAGTTTATTTGTGCAGCACAATTCGTACAAAGTGCTTTACAGAAGGAGAAATACGTTAAAATCACAATACAGAACATACAAAATATAAATAATCATCATAAAATTTTAAAAACCAACCTACGGATCAGCGGACAAACGTTTTACCAACTGAACTACTGCCTCACCCGTGTAATCCCAGTAATGAAAACTGGTGCCCTCTCCATAGATCTGACAAGTAGCTCTACCTGCTGGTCTCCATTGTCTTCTGTCTCCCATCTACAGCTCCATCCTCAGACCTAAAACAAAGGGAACAATGGGCCTGAATGACTATGGCAAAAGGAGAAATTCAAATTGTCAACTGGGCAAACGTTAATTTCGGTTGAATGTGTTTCGGAGTTCGTCCAAGCTGCTTCTGGACACTGCCCCATGTCTGCCTGAAAGTTGAAAAATTGAAAAAATTGAATTACTTACTACTTTTGCCATGGATTCTACCTGGACGACTGAGGGATTTTACACACAACCTGAATGGTTCTGCTAATATGACCCCACACTTAGTACAGATGAATAGTGTTAGGATGAAGAACTAGGCTTAGCTATTTTGTATAACCGCTTCTATAGTTCATGATTGTACCGAGGTCATTTGAAGATCAGGGCTGTTTATGTCCAGACAAAAGCAGGATATTCCAAACTATCTAAACGTGAACTAACTAAATAGGACCAGAACTAGTGATCGGGATGATATCATGACTTGTGAGTCAGATAACACCCCGGATGGAGTCTGATTGGACCGTGCGACGTGCCAATAGGCCTGGTCGACCTGTGCGCCAACAAAGAGGCGCTAAGTCTAAACCATGGTCGCCTCCCACTATAGTTTACGTATGAAAGTCATTGTATGGACCCTTTTAGTGTCAGTAAACAGTGGTGACGTGGGCTCGGTTGCGGACACATTTTGGCAACAGAAGTACGGCAGAACTCAGCAGCTTTCGAGATCTGTGAAAGGATTATCATCAAAAGATCATGAATATTTCCTCAACAAGCTGAGTTTGACAAACGGTGTCCGACTGCCAGCTCCTTGTGCGATCGAGTAAAACTTTAAAACTTTAGTCCGCCGGTAGAAGATTCTGACAACCGCACACACAACAACCAGACATTTTGGTGCTGCAAATGTTTTCATCTCCGTCTTCTTCTGTCCGTGTTCAGTCTGAATGAATCGGAATGAATGGGGAACAATGCCGCTTCCATTGTCAAAATGAGCGCTCAGCTTTTTTTTAATCACTTCCACTCTAAAAGGGTCTATAGGCGTAAACACTGAGTTTCTGCATAGGAATGTCGGCGCAGACTCCCTGTACAAAACCTAACAAACACGAGAGGAAAAGGCTGTTTAACTCAACACTAGCTAACAAACAAGTAAACAAGTAAGGTGTTAGTTTCGGAGTAGCTTCAGTGTAGTTAGAATCAGGCAGATATAGAGAAGTGTCCACCAGCGTCTGACCAGAACTGAAGAAGCAGTTTGGATGAGCTGCGAAACGTTTCCGACCTAAATAAACGTTTGTCCAGTTGACAAATTGATTTTCGCCTTTGCCGTCCGTGGAGACATGTTGAGTGGAGCCCCACAGAGACACCTTAAAGACCCCACAGGTCCGTACGGCAGATACTGATGCCCACTCTGAGAACACATGACCACAGGGGGTTAATGTAAGGACATGTACAGAGACACAGAGCTGTGCACACACGTTTCCTCTGTTGATTAAAACAGTGCTTAGGATGTGAGTGTTTAATTATAGCCCTCATCAGCCCGGAGGAAAGGTCAACGTGCAGACGGACCTCAGGAAGAGTCCAATCAAGCGTGTCTTTTCTCGGTAAATTACAGCAGATCTACTCTACACGATCCACCTCACCTTATCATCTAATGCTATTGTTGTGCTAGTGTTTATCCAGCTACAGAATAAGGTACTCTGATTTAAACGGCCGCGCTATTATTTTCTCATCTACGTTATAATGTTGTTTGATCATCACAAACAGGCCTGGAGTTGTGTTTGGTTTTATTAACACACAAACCCTGCATATTTAGGCTGAGTTATTCTCTCAAACAGAAAAGACTCTGTTGAGACAATTTTCCTTCCGGCACAAAATAAGGTCCGTGTACCACTCGTTCTTTTGAATTTCAATTAAGAACCCCAAACAATAAAATGGGAAAACAGTTCGTTATTTCATCAGTGTCAAACAAAAGGAAAAAAACTGATTTCAACCTCTAGTTCCAATAGTTAATTTAAAGTTTATTCAAATTATTTCAGATAACACCAATCAAAAAACAGTCATCGTGCCTATTTCAGTTTGGATATTCTGTTCTCTCTGGTTTTCGCTCTTAATTAAAATGTAAAAGAATGAATAGTGCACAGACCGAATAAGTCTGCATAATTTGCTTTTCTGAAATGTATATTTTCTTTTGCTCTTATTTTATCATTTTAGATTTTCCAGTATTCCAGTATTTACTGTAGTCTTTCCTATTATTAATGCTGTAATAATTAGTTTAATCAATACTGTACATATATATATTTTTAAAAAAAAATCAGGTATGAAAATCTGAAATCAAAAGATGACAGTATATTTTACACAAGAACATACTACTACTGTTTTGATTACAGTCATTAAAACTTAAAAAAATAATACAAGTCTTTTGTTTTTGCAGCTCCGGAAAGGGTTTGATGAAATAATCAACTCAATGGTGCCCTCGTGTGGTTCAAATAACAACTGCAACTGTTTCTTATTCATAAAAAAGTGCAGTGCCGCCTGTGATATTATGAACACAACAGTGAGTTTGGCTCGTAAAAGGTTCATTAAAGGTCCTACATTACGCAAAATGGACTCGCGTGAGCTTTAAACCATGTTCTCATTTTTTTCTTATTATATCTCTGTGATATAATAATCATAATCAACCAGACATCAACACAACAAATTAAACCCTAAACACAAATAAAAACAATAATATAAAAAAATACAAGCAAAGATTAAATCACACAGACAAAAAGAGATACAGAATAGAACAATAATAAAAATTAAAAAAATAAAAAATAGGACAAACAGGCAAAACTGACTCTTGTATATTTTTTATTCATAAAATTAAATCCTAACCATAAAAACATAAATAAAAACAATAATAATATTCAACAAACCTCCGGTGGGCACCACCCGCAGAGGGGTTCATAGGGGGTCAGGTGCTATGAGGATTGGGCAGTAAACTGCCCCCGTGACCCAGCTGGATTAAGCGGGAGAAGATGAATGGATATTCAACAAAAATTACAACCAAAGACTGAATCACACTAATAAAAAATATAGAACTCTTGTGAGCTTTAAGCCATGTTATTTATATATATATATATATATATATATATATATATATATATATATATATATATATATATATATATATATATATATATATATATATTTATTCATAATCTCTATAATATAATAAAAAACAATAATAATATTCAACAAAAATGACAACCAAAGACGGAATCACACTGATAAAAAAAGAATGATAGAAAATATAACAATTATAAAAAATAAAAATAATAATAATAATAACAATATTAAGTAAAAGTAAATAAAAGTATAATATATAAAAACAAAAACAGGACAAACAGGTCAAATTGACTCTTGTGAGCTTTAAGCCATGTTACAACGTTGTTACCTCATCAAAAACAAACCTGGATTTGTGTTTTGTTTCATTTACATGTTTGAATAACCCTTTATTAGCCTGTCTACATCTCCAAAAGCTTTTTTCTGATTTACATTATATTATTGTTTTGAATTTCCTCATCAAAAACATACCTGGATTTGTGTTTTGTTTCATTCACATATGATTTTTAAACTCCATAAACCTTCATTAGAATCATTTGGATAATTTCAGCCCTGGAATCGCCCATTTCTACTAAACTAAAGGCAAAAGGCCTCTTGAAAACTACCACTGCGTGACATCACAAGGTGCAACAGCACATTTCGAGCTTTGGAGACGTAGACAGACTAATAATAAAGGGTGACTTAAACACGTGTGAATGAAAAACACGGCTCTGAGCATGTTTTTAGATGAGGTGACACGGCTTAAAGCTCACAAGAGTCGATTTTGCGTAACATCGGACCTTTTTAATCAGTAAATAGTTGAGTGGACTGACCTAAACCAGTCGGCCCGAGCGCGTCCTCGCTGAACTCGGATAAAGTTAATTTGAAATCACCCTGCTGTCGTTGTGAATGTCTCTGGACTTCGCTGACTGCTACGTGGGAGTGAGTGGCAGTCGTCCAATCCCAATACATAAACACGAGCTATAAATAACAGCATAAAACTCACCCAGCGCCTCTGAAGGATTAATTCATTTGACTTTCTGATGTAGGACTTTGAGGATTTAACACTAGATTGGATTCCATAGTGTTACAAATAAGACTCAGCAACCATAACATAATAAAGAAGTCATTACACGCAGGAGGAAACTGAAAATATTTAATTAGAGATTGTAGAGTACACTTCCCAAAGGTGTTCAGATGAAACAAATTAAAAACCCAGTAAAGATTAACAAGAGAAATAATAAAATACATCGTACAAAATGATATAAAATAAGTTCACAAATCCAGGTTGAAATACGCACAAAACAACGACCAGCTGTAACATTACAAATACACAAACAACAGCAGTTCCTTCATTAGCCTCGCAATCCAAACTCTGGGTAAAGTTTTAACTTCAGAAATCATGTTAAGCTTCTAAAACATGAAAATGAATGCCTTCTGTACTTACGAGATCTTATAAAACAATTAAAGGGCATAGTTGAAATGTTTTAAGCCCGTATTTTTGTCAAAATCCTACCTGCTTCCCTCTCTCTGGTGCACATCATTTTGTGCTAATTCATGAAGCTCATTTTTAAAGTTCATACACCAAACTGTCACCATCACCATCACCACGCCGCACAAACGAGCATTGCTTCAGTGTTGTTATTCACATAGTTCTAGTCTTTTAGTGGTTATATAATAAATCTTTCTACTTCACTTACTTTTGCCTTCTGTTTTACCCAAAATCTTACATCCAAAAACACTAAAAACTTCAACATCAGTTTATCAACTCCTCAGTTATTCTCAGTCTTCTTCACTGCAAAAGGAAAGTCTGGGTAACTTCAAATAACTTGAGTTAAGAATAAATTGTATTAAGTATGAATTGAAATCGAGGATCGTGATGTCGCCCGGTGCTCGGCCAGTAAAGGACGACATGGGTGCACCTCCTGTGGGTGCACCTCCTGTGGGTGCACCTCCTGTGGGTGCACCTCCTGTGGGTGGGGTCGGGGGTACAGGGGACTGGGCGGTGAACTGCTGCCCACATGACTCAGCCGGATAAAGAGGAAGGAGATGGACGGATTGATGGATGGATTAACTACATTTTTTTAAATAAAAAAATTTACTGAAATATTTTGTTCTTCTACAAGCAAAATAAGATTTTATTTTATTTTAAGCCCTTGTGGGACTATCATGACAACTTTAATTAAATGACCCAAAACATTTTAAAGTACACTTACATAACTTTTCCAGAGGAGTGTTTGCTTGTCCCCAAAGGGATGTTAGGGTAACACAAGGTTTTCAAGGTATAGTGAGCAATAAAACACGGAATAAATAGATAAATTTAACACTGTGGAACCTTCCAGGTGAAGCCACATCTCCAGAAAAGCTGCACACAGCACCTACAGTGTCCAGTATAATCCAGTAAGACCAGGACATGAGCCTGGACTTTAAAAGAGGCTTTAGTATCTGTACTCGAGTATTCCCACAGTCCACAGGTGCCTAGTAACGGGTGTACGGGGAAGTCTCCTTCAGCTCGTGGTAGCCCTGGTGCTTAGACTCTGTGGACAGACAGAGGCCAGTTAGAGTTACACCCTCCCAGTGGGACAAAGACTCTTTTACAGTTATATGCACGTCATATCTTTGAAAATAAGAAAATAAGGTCATAAAACTATTAAATAAGTAACAGCTACTTAAAGGCACAGTATGTAACTTTCTGGAGGTACATCACCTGCATGATCCCATGGAAACAGAAAGTCAAAACCATATTTTCAATCTCCCTGGAGAAAGATACGTGTGAAATATTATAACCAAAGGAACAGCACCTCCATGGAAACAAGCAGGAGGAGTAGAGTCAGGTTTGTGGAGATGCGAGCCCATTCACAGTTTATATACAATTGATACATGAGCATATAGTCAGATATGATCATAAATCCCGGCACTGCTGGGCTCACCACCCGCAGAGAGGCTCATGAAGGGGTCGGGTGGGCAGGGGACTGGGTGGAGAACCTGTCCCTGCGACTCAGCCGGGTGGATCATAAATACACTGCTTTTATTTTATGTATTTTTGTGCTAAAAAGTTACATACTGAGCCTTTAAGATAAATACACCATTTTACTAACCCAGTTCTTACTTTTTGCAGTGTAGCAGTATATATGTTTTAAGATTGCATTTCAACTTTAAGCATCATTCTAGACTAAATGAGTGAAACAATTGCACAGGCGCAGAACTAACCCTGCTTTCACGTTATTATTTTCTGCACGTCCCAAATGATGTAGGCAAAGATAGCCACTAGCAGGACGCGTTTGAGAGTGTAGACAAGTGCTGTAGTACCCAGGCTCATATTCTGCTCCACCAGGGGGCGCTGTTCACTGCAGTTCACCACTCTGCCCTGCGCCGCTCCCAGGATGGTCATGATATCCACCAGGTCCAGCTTCCCCTCCTCTTTCGCCTCCTCCACCTCCTGCGCCAGCTCCATGGCCGCCTCCTCCCTCTCCTCCATCTCCTCCTGGGTCAGCATCGCGTTTATCCCCTGACCCGCCGTCGCGCTCCCGACCTGAGGCGGCGCCAGCGAGCACAGGGCCCTCACCTGCCCGTACGACTTGAGGTGAGCGACGTTGGCGCGGAGGAACAGCATGAGCACGTTGAGATCGTTCAGAGCGCATCCCAGTTTGCGTCGGTTCATGATGTCCAGAGCGGGGAGGACTTGGTAGACCGACAGAAACGTAGTGTCCCAGACGAATAAACGGACCAGACTAAAGACGACGATGGGCCCCAGCAGGACGTAGACGGCCCCGTTCGCGACGCTTATCACCTGGAAGACCAGCTGACCGATCATTTTGCACTGCACCAGCTCGGGGATCCAGCTTTGGTCTCGAAGCATGCCCGTACGGACGAAACAGCTGAACTCGTCTTGCAGGAAGGCGGAGAGGTGGAAGTAGGCGAGGTACAAACAGGCAGCCGTCATAAAGGTCAGCAAGAGGAAGCCGCGCAGGAACAGCATGCTAACCAGGAAGTAGGACTGCTGTTTGCATCGCATGTAGCGCTCCAGCAGAGGGTATTCAAAGTAGCGCTTCCTCTTGGCTCTGTAATTTAAGCAAGAAAAATGCGAGGTTAGAAAGGCCTCCCATAGACCCTTTCAGTGTGAGTAAACAGTGATGACTCGGTTACACACTTTTTGGCAACAGAAGTACGGCAGAACTCAGCCGCTTGTCAAGATCTGCGAAAGGATTATCGTCAAAAGATCGTGAATATTTCCTCAACAAGCCGACTTTGACAAACGGTGTCCGACTGCCAGATCCTTGTGCGATCAGTGAGTAAAACTTTGAAACTTTAGTCCAGGCACGTCCAGATTGTGGCCCTCAAACCAACTGTTTTGGCCCTCAGGCTTAGATACTGCTGCAAGTATTACTTTTTACTGCATGTTATTGAAATCTACATTGATCAAGCAGATTTCGTGTGTCCTTTCGAGTGTCTAAGCCTGAACAAAGGTCTGGAGGGTCTTTCAAACCTGTTATAAACGCACAGATTTGAATTACTCACTGTTTTGATCACCACTGCTGTTTTAATATGTGGCCCTTGATGAAAAAAGACACCCCTGCTTTAGTCTGCTGGGTAGAATATCGATTCTGACAACCACACACAGAACAACCAGACATTTTGGTCCTGGAAATGTTTTTATCTCCGTGTTCATTCTGAATGAATCAGAATGAATGGTTCTACTTTGAGATCTAAGGCTACATTCAGACTGATGTTTTTGCGAGGTCGTTTACATTTCCAATTAAATGCGACTTGTGTGTGATCTCCAGTGTGAACTTTAAACGCCCCAAAGCACTGAGCACTGAAGGACGCATGTTTATGGAAGTAGCCTAAACATGGATGCGAGCATTGAGCACCTGGCGTTGCTGTCGTAACGGAGCCGGAACATGTACAGCTTACTTGTTTTAAGAAAAAGATTGAGAAGGAGAAGGTTTTCGGCCGTAGCGTTTTGCGAGGCAGTGGCAGAGACGTCCACAGAAAGGAACGGTGGGTCGGATGTTGGTCGGATGAACGCGACCTGGACGTTCAGACTGAAGTCGCAGGTCAAAAGATTGGATATGTATCGGTTTTAGGAGCACATATCCAAGCGGCCTGGGTCGCATTTGAAAAAAATCCGATCTGTGTTGTTCAGACGGTCATTAAAAGATCAGATACAGGGGCGAAAAATCGGATTTGGGTCACTTAAAGCTGCAGTTTGAACGTAGCCTGACACCAACACCATAAGACTGAACTCTGCAGAGACGTTAGAGGAGATGAAAGAGTGTTCGGTCATTGAGGGAGGGAACTACAACTTTCACATACTATGGCTTAAGAGTCAAAAGGAGGGGGTTTGTATTAATTAGAAAAGGGAATATTCAGCAAAAGTAATGTAAAACGTAATTGTGGGTTCAGTTCAGATTGACTATTATCTGTTAAAGCTCCTATACTACATAAAACAGACTCTTATGAGCTTTAAGCCTTGTTATAATGTCGTTTCCTCACCAAAAACACACCTGGAGTTGTGTTTTGTTTCATTCGCACGTTTCAGCTGCCCTATATTATGAGTCTGTCTCCACCTCCAAAGCTCTAAATGCTCTGTTCCACCTTGTGATGTCATGAAGTGGTAGTTTTCAAGTGAACAGCGACATTTTTACCTTTAGTTAAGCAGAGACTGGGAACTGCGGGGCTGAAATGATCCATTATTATTGTTAGTAAAGCACTATTCTACGCACTATATAATTCTTATGTGTTATTATGATGAATATGATTATTATTATATACCACGCAGGGTAAACTAATGGTTGAAACATGGTCGAAAGCTCAGAATTAGTATTGGGAAGTAACTGAATATTGAATACTACTTTTGACGAACTGTATTCTGGTACTTTTTTATTTATTTTTTTACACTTTTTTTTGGGTGGTATTCAGAATTTTTGACACAATCATAAACAGTAAACTTCTGTGGCTTCGTTATCATTATTATTAGTTTGTATGGCCATAATAGAGTACAATACAAAAAAAAGAAAATAAATTGGGTTAAAATGATATTTAGTCTGCATAGATGTCATTTATTTTGTAAATGTTTGTAAAGTTTCGTCATCATTTGTGTCTGAATTTCTGAAACTATGTCATGAACAGGGGTGTGTTAATATAAGTTTTTTCTTCTTCCCGCTCCTTTTCGAGAAACGTGCTTTTCTACTGTTTACTATGTGTATGTAGTATGTGTATGATTACTGTTTCTTTCTTGGCACAAATTCGAAATACAAAATAATCATCAGTTCAGTAAAACATTACAGTATTTGATCATGTCATTTCAAACTGCACAGAAGTAGTGAGAAAAACAGTAAGCACAGCTCTTGAGGTGAGTGTTTGAGCTTTATTTCTCCAACTAGAGAGAGAAAATAAAACAAATATCAAGCTGTTTTTAATCCTGTTGCGTCTTTACACTATAGTTTCGTTGCAATTCGATGTAAAAGTTTTGTAAGTATTCAGAAAACACTCAGGCTGGACCATGAAACGGAAGTCGTTACAAACTACATTTTAATGCAGGTATTCAGTATTCTGTCACTAAATAAACTCAGACAAGACAGAAGTCATAGTGTTTGGCCCACAGAAACAAAGAGACAGTGTCAGCAGTTACCTTCAGTCTCTCTCTCTAAAACCTTCAAATCAGGCTAGAAATCTTGGGGTAATAATGGACTCAGACTTGAACTTTAACAGTCATATCAAATCAATAACATCCGCAGCCTTTTGCCATCTAAAAAACAGCAAAAATCAAAGGTTCTACTTTCTAAAGCAGACCTGGAGAGACTTATTCATGCGTTTGTCTCCAGTAGGTTAGATACTGTAACGGCCTCTCACTGGCCTCTGCAAACGAGCTGTAAAACAGCTGCAGAACATCCAGAACACTGCAGCTCGAGTCCTGACTCAAACCAGGAAGTATGAGCACATAAGTCCTGGTCTCAGGTCTCTGCACTGCCCCCTGTGGCTCAGAGACTTTAAAGCAGCTCTGCTCGTGCACAAGTCTCTCCATGGCCGAGCACCAAAGTCCATCTGTGACATGTTAGTGCCACATGAACCATCTGCATCTGAGGAGCTCAGGGACCGGCCTCCTGCTGGTCCCAGAGTCAGGACTAAACTCGGGGAGTCCGAGTTTCAGACTCATGCAGCTAAAACCTGGAACAGTCTGAACATGTGAGACAAACTCTACTCTGACTCTGTTTAAATCCAGGCTCAAAACGGTTCTGTTTAGCTGTGCATATGACTGAAAGGTTTTCATTTTCTATTCCGCACTCTACTCTTCTCTCTAATTTATTGTCCCATCTCTATTTTAAAATGTTTTGATGATTATTTATGTTTTGATTTGTTTGTATTGTGATTTTAATGTATTTCTTATTCTGTAAAGCACTTTGAATTACTTTGTGTACGAATTGTGCTGTACAAATAAACTTGCCTTGCCTAAATATATCTTTAAAGTTTTCCCCCGACTGCCCGTAGTGCTGTAGTTTCCCAGCGTTCCGTACCTGTCGAGCTCGGCCTGGAAGGTGAGCGGGTTCTTGGTGTTGTGGCGCAGCTCCAGGATGTTCTGCGCCAGGCGGATGGAGCGGTTGTAAGATTTGTCCAGCTCGTCCATGATGAAGAGCAGGTCCGACCCCAGAGAGGGCATCACCAGCTGCCTCCAGATCAGAGCCGGCAGGTACATGAGCACGGCCATGCCCAGGAGGGAGTAAGGGAACATCTGAGGAGAGGAGGAGAGGAGGAGACATGAGATTTGACGGGAGCGTATCTCAACAATCACACTTTTCATTTATTCAGAGACGTGGCGTGGTGAGGTAGGTTAAAGTTAGAACCAGGGAGGTGGAGTTTGTCAAATTTTAATCATGTTTTTCTCATATAACAAGAACAAGATCTGTACCAGCTATGGAAATCTAAGGTGACTAGATTTTCAAAAGTCTAAACTGGGAAACACCCGGGTTGAGATGACTGGTATAAGTAAAATTGTGAAAAGAGTGTGTAACATTGTTAATTCTTGCGTCTTTCATAATCTGAGTCCTGCACGGGTTCAAATTTGAAGGAAACGGGTGAAAAATGTCGTGATGTGGGTTTGGGTTCGGATGCAGGTTTGGTTCAGTTTGGGTCGGATGCAGGAGAGCACAGGTCTAATCTGCAGTTTACAAAACATCATGTGCGAACAAAAAACAGGGCTGTGTTTCAGTGAAATGCAAAAATGCCGTTGTTTTTACAGGATGAGGAAATGTAAAATCCATATGTTTTTGCTGTACACATTCCCAGAAATCTCTGCCACTTTCATTTTCAGCATTTTCAAACCACACATGCGACGTCTTGCAGTTCAAAATGATTCCCGAGGAACTGAAAAGAAAATTAGCAAGCGGAGAGTGTAAAGTTGTGGCTCTTTTTTGGCTCTCGGACTGATTTTCATTCGGGTGCGGTTCGGGCGTCGGTTTGTATTTATAGCGGGTCGGATCGGGTGTGGAATTTTACTTCAATTCTGTTGGAAACTGGGTCAGGTGCGGATTGAGGTATGACGGGTACGGGCCGGTGCGGTTTGTCAAAATCTAACCCGTGCAGGACTGGTCTGAGGGACTTCGGTCGCTGCAGGTTTTGCTTTATGGTCATTCGCAAACACGTTTTTCTGTATTTTGGTTAAACAAATGACAATTTTGCTCCTCTTTACTGTTGGCAGGGATCAGATTAGGCAAAAAATTCCTGTTTTAGTCCTGGTTTAGACCTGATGTAATCCTGGTTTAGTCTTAGTTTAGTCCTGGTTTAGTCTCAGTTTTGTCCTGGTTCAATCTTAGTTTAGTCCTGGTTTAGACCTGATGTAATCCTGGTTTAGTCTTAGTTTAGTCCTGGTTTAGACCTGATGTAGTCCTGGTTTAGTCTTAGTTTAGTCCTGGTTTAGTCTTAGTTTAGTCTTGGTTTAGACCTGATGTAATCCTGGTTTAGTCTTAGTTTAGTCCTGGTTCAATCTTAGTTTAGTCCTGGTTTAGACCTGGTTTAATCTCAGTTTAGTCCTGGTTTAGACCTGATGTAGTCCTGGTTCAATCTTAGTTTAGTCCTGGTTTAGACCTGATGTAATCCTGGTTTAGTCTTAGTTTAGTCCTGGTTTAGTCTTAGTTTAGACCTGGTTTAGACCTGATGTAGTCCTGGTTTAATCTTAGTTTAGTCTTGGTTTAGACCTGATGTAATCCTGGTTTAGTCTTAGTTTAGTCCTGGTTTAGACCTGATGTAGTCCTGGTTTAATCTTAGTTTAGTCCTGGTTTAGACCTGATGTAATCCTGGTTTAGTCTTAGTTTAGTCCTGGTTTAGTCTCAGTTTTGTCCTGGTTTAATCTTAGTTTAGTCCTGGTTTAGACCTGATGTAGTCCTGGTTTAGTCTTAGTTTAGTCCTGGTTTAGACCTGATGTAGTCCTGGTTTAATCTTAGTTTAGTCCTGGTTTAGACCTGATGTAGTCCTGGTTTAGTCTTAGTTTAGTCCTGGTTTAGACCTGATGTAATCCTGGTTTAATCTTAGTTTAGTCCTGGTTTAGATCAAATTGGTCAAAAATAGGGACATCTGGGACATTTCTTGTATAAAACTGGGACAAGTCACTGGTTTTGGATGAATCTGCTGGGACAGGGGACACAGGACTGGGACTAAATAGGGACGTCTGGTCACTCTGTGTAATTCACTTCTGGGAAACATTTGTTACCATAGCAATTAACGACACAAAACACTGAAATCTTGAAATGGCATCCAGAACAGGAAACAAAAACAGAAAACAACTTAAAGTTACATATCCACAGAAAACGAATGCTCATATATTACAATTATATACTGGGTAAAATCGTGTATATATATATTTTTTTTCTTTGGCTTAATGCACTTAGACGTTCAATGTTACGCAAAACTGACTCTTGTGAGCTTTAACACACGCCTCAGTAATCCTTTATTATTAGTCTGTCGACATCTCCAAAGCTCAAAATGCTCTGCTCCACCTTGTGATGTCATGAAGTGGGAGTTTTCAAGTTTACAGCTACATTTTCCCTTTAGTTAAGCAGAGATTGGGAACTGCAGGAGTGAAATTATCCATTATTATTGCTGTAAAGCGTCTTTGAGAGTCCAAAAATGTGCTGTATAATTATGTATTATGTGTATTATGTATGTATGTGTGTGTGAGAGAGAAGAATTCGGCCTAAATCTGCAGGATTTGTGTGTTAAACATGTGAATGAAACAAAACACAACTCCAGGTCTGTTTCTGATGAGGATTCAACACGATAACACACAGAAAATTGGGTTATATAAGGACCTTTAAATGTGAAAACCAACGTCGCTTCACTTTTCAGATCAAGCGTTCCCTATTCTTCAGTTCAACTTCCTTTTAGAGGTGACATTTTGAGGACTTTTCAGCATCTAAAGATATCGTATTTCTTGTTAATTTTTCATCACTACGGACCCCGTGGATATACAGTAACGTCCTCTGATCATGTTTAAGGCAGGAAGAGCCTGAGATCAGAAGCCCCCCACAGCCCCTTACCGCACACACTTTGAAAAAACTTCACAAAGACGAGTGGATCTGGAGCTGGATCACTGTGATTTCAGATGGGGTGACTGACAGGTGGATTAGCCAATCAGAGAGACGCATGTTTCCTTTGTGTCAAAAACAAACACGGCAGGAGAGAAATCTACATCAAGGACAAAGAAACAGTGCGGATTTTTACAGAATCAACAATTGAAGCACCAAACTATTACATGTTTCAGGTCAAAGAAGTTATGTGTTTTGTTCTGAATGTTACGAGAATTTTCCAGAGGAGACGTCTTCTGCATTTGAGAGACACGAGAGGCAAACGAGCAGCTGTGGTCGGATCATTTTAAAAGGTTTAAAAGTTTTTTTCACATTCTGTGGTCACGTTCAAGTCTCTTCTGAATTCAAACACAAAGTAGAAATGTCTGGCTTCTCAGGCAGCACAGCCACACTTACACCCATAAACTTTGTGCACTATCATGGCCAGAAAGTGCAAAACAACTTTTCACAACACACGAGTCTGAAAACAAAATGACATTTAAAATACACGTTTACGTCTTGAAAACAAATGTACGTAACACGAAGCGCACGTCCGAGCCCCTCCACTCTGGAGCGAGCTGCCTGAGGAGATAAGGCACAATCGGTAACATCTTTTAAATCACTTGTTGAGTTGCCTTTTGATAAATTTGAGTCTAATCTTACTTTCATTTTGAATTATTTTTATTGTGACTGTGATGTCGTCTCTTTTATTTATTTATTATGTTGTTTTTACACAATGTTTTTAGCTTTCCTTGCTGTAGCTTTACCCTTTAAATTCCTTTGCACATAATTTTACTTTTTTTTATTATTCTTTTATTATGTTGACTGTGATCTTCTTTTATAATACATTGTTACATTCTCTCTTAGCCTCTCTAATCCTGCATAACTCTGCCTCTAAATGTATGTATGTATGCTATTCTATTTGTTTTATTGTGCTTGTTTTAATGTCTTGCTGATGTTCACTATTATTATTATTATTATTATTATTACTTGTACAAGCGCTGAGACAAATTTACATGTGGCAAAAACACAAATACAATCCCCCGAAACAAATTAACAAAGACAATTCTTTACGGAAAGGGAATGTCCTAAAATGTGGAAGTGATGAACAACGTGCGGGACAAGCAGGAAGTGAAAAGTGATTCAGCGCATATTCAGTGTTCATTAGTAATGATCAGAGCCTTTCTCTCTTCAACGTTTGCAGTGAAGTGACGTTTTGTCCGTTTTGCTTTCCGCGCTTTTGCTCCGCCTGTGGACGTGTGTGGAACTTATAAGGGACGCAGAGCTCCGTTCACTCCGCAAAACGGACAAAACATCGTTCACTCCAAACGGACGTTGAAGCGAGATCATTACTAGAAAACACTGACTATGCGCTGAATCACTTTTCACTTCCTGCTTGTCCCGCACATCATTTTCACTTTTAGGACATTCCCTTTTCGTTCAGAACCGTCTTTGTTGCCCCATGCAAACTTTCGTGTTTTGTAAATCACTTTGCCTATTTAAAATCACATTTTACGAAACTTGGAATTTGTTTAAGATGCAAATGTCTCAGTGTCATTTTATTTTCAGACTTGTTCATGTGAACCTGTTTTGCACTCTCCGGCCACAGCGGTGCGCCCACAGTCCCGCCCACACCCACACCCACCCACTCACTTTGTGCACCCACAGCGAGCGCTCCTCAAAGTTTCCGTCGCTGTCAAACTCGTGATGCATGAGGGAGTCCCAGCAGTAGGTGTCCACGTACGCCGCCTGTTTGATGGTGAAGTTACTGGGCGGGAAGCAGCTGATCTGAGGGCCTGGAAGTGCACAGGAAGAGGAAGAAGAGGAAGAGAGGGGGAGAGGGGAGAGGGAGGTGCTGTCAGATATCAAAGCTCGGATTTTCAATGTGATCGAAAGAGAAAAACTACTTTGACAACACAGTAGAATTGGAAAAGTGTACAGAAAAACCTCAAACGTGGCTGTTTGCTGCAGGTGTTGCAAACAGTGGGAGCAGGTAGAGGGCGCTCTTGGAAAAAGGATTAAAACTTTAGACACAATGAAATCCAGGCCACACGAGGAAACGTATAATTACAAGGCCTTTACTTTGGAAAAGTACTGAGATGTAAACAGGGATTCTAAAGGGCCTGGATTTGATGTTTTCCTCGTGTATTTGAGCAAAATTTGTCTTACCCCAGAACAGATATACTGCATAAGAAAGTCTTTTTTTTAATAAAGCAGGAACACATATGTAGGTATCATGAGGATTGCATATTCAACGTTCTCTAGTCATGGTCAGAGCCTCTTTAACGTCTGTTTGGAGTGAAGTGATGTTTTGTCCGTTTTGCTGAGTGAAATTCCGCTTTTTTTTAATTGAGAACAATAGTATACAGTACAGTATACAGTACATTAGATATAGCAACACTCTTTGGTTCTTATTTTTGTTAGAAATGATTAACCCGTTTTTTTCCCCCTCACATAAGCAGCTCTTGAGGTCAATATGAGACCACTGTGTGCTGTCTGTATCTGATTAGATAGGGTACTGTTAGCATGCTAGTTCTTTCTTAGCGTTACGGTCACAGCAAAACTCGTTTCTGGTCTCTGGACTTTGTGAAAAGTGAAAAAAAAATTAAAATCACTGCGCTGAGTAATTGGTATACTCTGCATGCATAAGGTACGTGAGGAATAACTTTGGACGACTGGAAACTGTTTTACCCTTAAAGTAAAAGACGCACTGCAAATTTCTCTGATCTGGACAAGATTTAAAAACTTCTATCAGGTTATTCATCTTGTTTTGAGATTTATTATCGATTTACTAATTCTGAGACTGGTTCATTCTAGTCTAGATGTTACGGGCCACGTCTTAGTTTCTCGTTTGGCCTCCACCCCCTTCAGATCCGCCCAGTTGATCAGCCACACCTTAGACGGCCTGATCAGCGGGAGTATAAACGCCCGGAGCCACAACCAACAGGACAAGTGGGTCGTGCTCCTCTTTACTGCTGACGGGGTTCAGATTAGTCAAAACCAGTCTGTTTTAGTCCTGGTTTAGACCTGGTTTAGACCTGGCGTAGTCCTGGTTTAGTCTTAGTTTAGATCATATTGCTCAGAAATAGGGAAACCTGGGACATTTCTTGTATAAAACTGGGACAAATCACTGTTTTTTGGATCAATTTGATGGAGCAGGGGACACAGGACTGGGACTAAATAGGGACGTCTGGTCACCCTAAGTTCTCTTCTTCCCACTCCTTTTTGGACAACATATTTTATTTTTATTTATTTATTTATTGTTATTTCTATCATGATTTCACTAATGTTATATGTTTCATTGTAAAAGAATGTCAAATTCTTAATTGCCCAAAATAAAAAATAAAATAAAAAAACCCCTATGTAATTCACTTCGACTTTTGTTCTTTAATTTCGTGTTAATTATTTGATTTTGTAATAAATATTCAATTTTTCGGCACGTTTCTGTTTTTGTTCCACGCCCGATTCTTTTTACATCTTTTTACATCTTTCAGTTATGTGTCACCCCCTAAACTCCTGGCACGCAACACTCGAGGTAGTTTATTTTAAGATAACGTGTCATGTAAAATAATCTTACTCCATAATTTCACTACTTTTAAGTCATTTTCTGACCAATTTAAGTGTTTATTTTGGCCAGGCTTTTCTCTAGTAGGTCTAACTTAATCAAAAACTAAATAAGATATCTATAATCCCCTCTGTAAAGCATGTTCACCTCTCCACAGACGTGACCGGTAACCTTGGTGATACAGTTGCATAGTGCACATTTAAACAGGCATCGGGGGCAGTGGTTTGAGCAACAAAACCACAGCTGAGAGGTTATTTTTGTCTTTACATTTACGTTACTGGCTTAAAACAAGTCGCTGTGGTAAAACTGTGCATTGAAATATCACAAAATCAGTATTTTTACAGCAATATTGTATCGTTCTTTTTAGTTTTTCATAGATTTTTTGCTCTTTCCTGAACACTTCATGCCCACGCCTTCACTTCTCTCCACATTTCGCTGCTCAAATCACAGGCTCCCGTCCTTCCATCAGCCCCACATTTGGCCGATCCCACCCACAGACCGTTACGGAACGTCATATTTACTCCACCTTGTTGTCGCCACATGTCCTGCTCCCATACGCCTCCATTACCCACGTCCCTCCACCCTTCACAGAGCACAGGGCGGAGGAGGGTGTGCCCCAGATACTCGGCGGTGTCTAAACTTAACAGCCGTCTCCACATCTGTCCTGCTGCTCAAATGGAAAATCGCTGCCCGTAATTCGACCCTGGGATGTGTTTAAGTGGAGATATTACAGGCTGCAGGAGCTGAAATGGGCCTGTGCCAGCGTCATCAATCAGGGCGTAAGTATAAGGTGGATATAAGCAGGACATGTCTGAGTAAATGCGGCGGCTGTAATCTTTTATTTACTGGACATATACTATAGAAAAGTGGGTGAGTTTGGAACATGGGTGGTGCAAACCTCTTGTAGCAGTAAACCTTGGCATATACTGAAAGCTCGTGTCGATTCCATGAAAATAGAAAGTTTAAACCATATTCGGATAAATTTATGGATATATATACACATACTACATCGTGGAACATTATACTGCAGTTAAACGAATACAATTTCCACGCAAGTGAGTAGGAGTCCCTCTTCCAGGCCAAGTAAGAGTCAGGTTTGTCCACTTACAGTACAATAAAAACATCAAAAATGACACAAAAAAAGTACTTTCAATGTCCTGTGAGCTTTAAACCGTGTTAGAATGCTGTTATCTCATCAAAAAACATACTTAGCGTTGGGTTTTGTTTCATTCACACATGTTTCAGTAATCCTAGTGTACATCTCCAAAGCTCAAAACGCTCTGTTCCACCTTGTGATGTCACGGAGCAGCGGTTTTCAAGTTAACAGCAACCTTCTAGTAAATACCACGTCACAACAATGGAAAACGAAAAAAACAACAAGCAAAAAACAAAAAACAATGGAATACGTTAATATATTCATGGACGGCGGACAGATGTGACGGCTGAGGGGAGACTCAGGATCTAAAATGGCCACCCAGTTGATTCAGAACTAGAAAGATAACAACTTCGGACAGAAGGATGGGAAGGAGGGGGTCGAGAGCGCTGACGCAGGCGCTGTTGTCGGGATAGGCTGTATGAATAGGGCTTCTGGGTAACTGAAGGTGTGGTAAGATAAGATGTGTTCGGCTGGAGAGGAGGTTGAGGTGTGGTCCAGCTCCTGAATCTTAATTAATCCTATTAACTCTACAAATGGGCAATTCCAGGTCTGAAATCATCCAAAAGGTTCTAGTGAAGGTGTGTGGAGTTTAAAAACACAGTGAAGCGCTTCCTGTATTACCACACGGCATCACAAGGCAGAACAGAGTGTGTTTTTTTAGTTTGAGAGAAGAACTCAGCCTGAATATGCAGCGTTTTTGTGTTCAACATGTCTGAATGAAACAAAACACACAGCAAAAAAGATTTAAACACTTAAATCTATCAGAAAATGACTTAAAAGTAGTGAAATAATCTGTCCATGCGGCAAGATCATTTATCTTAAAATAAATGACCTCTAGACTAGAATGAAGCAGTCTCTGGTCTAGTAAGTCGATAATAATTCTGAAAACAAGATGAATAACCTGAAATCTTGACCAGAACAGAGAAATTTGCAGTGTGCACCTTCCGATATTTTTTTTCGATGCGGAAACATTATAACATAGATCAGAAAATAGTGTAATATGGACCCTATAATTTATTTTTTAGCTAAATTACACTGTGTTTTTTTTAGAACTGAAGATAAACTGTACTTGCTATGGGGAAACATACAGTACATGTACATTTTCATTTACCATCATGGCCAAAATCATTACGTTCAAACTAAATAAAACAGGTTAGACTAAAGAAAACTTCTTAAATAAATCTCTGCTCAGATTCTATAGTTTCTGTCGAGAGAAGGACTCAGAGTTTTTTCCCAGAAATGCACGGGCTGGGTGTTTGTGAAGAAGATCAAAAGCATCATTTTTATTTCACAGCTCGTGTATTTATAGCCGCATACGTCTTATTAAAAGGTGAGATTCTGTGGGAACACTTGGCAGTTCTTCACATGTGCTCGAAGAAATCTCTCCTATTCAGACCTGCTCGATCTGGACGCGCTGTCATTAGAAAGGAGGATTCGTGCATAAAGTTAGTGCGTCCTCGCCAAAAATAATGCCTTTTATGCTCAAACTTGGTAAATAAACGAGGCTCTTACCTCGTCTGAAAGCTTTTGGCCCAGGTATTCACTCTTCCGCCCTGCTTATGTAAAACCGTGTAGGTGTCTGTATTGACAAGTGGTTTTAAATAGAATAGCCAAGCACATCTTTTCAGCATCCTTATTTGTACGAGTGCGTATCTGCGTTCACAGAACTTCACAACGCTCTTTAAAATGAAGGTAAAAGGGAGATAATAAATAGGTTATGGTCCTGTTAAAGGTGAACCGTCTCCATGGAGATTTTACAAGTTTACCGTGATTTTTTTCCCCACAGTATTAAACTTATCTTCAAAAAGACAAGCACGACTCACCATAGCGAGTTGAAGGTTAGATCTGTGGAGAGGTTACAATACAAAAAAGGCTTATCAAAAATAAGAAAAAAATGCCAGTTTTGAGGTAAAAATGCCCTATTTTAAGTGAAATTCTCCACTTACCAAGTTTTCTTAAAACAAGATGAAATACAAATCTTGTTCTGAGCAGAAAACACTAGTTTCAAGTATTTATGGTGAGATTTTTCACCTTATTGGTTTGAGAAGGAAGTTAAAGAGGCTTAACCTGGACTGATTTAATATAAAAAGTGCTTAGAATAAGTTGTAATATCGAGATAAGATAAATCAGGATGGAATATCTTGAAACAAGTAAAAAAAAAATTCATCTTATTAAGTAAAAAATCTTAAAA
This sequence comes from Odontamblyopus rebecca, assembly GCA_030686955.1. Lineage (NCBI taxonomy): Eukaryota > Metazoa > Chordata > Actinopteri > Gobiiformes > Gobiidae > Odontamblyopus > Odontamblyopus rebecca. The sequence continues at coordinate 32,315,766 of CM060664.1, forward strand.
TTGATCTTTTAAGATGAATCTGCTTAATTCAAGTCAGTTTAACTGTGCTAGAAAATCCTTTTTTGTAGTGAACCCTGCTCAAAGTAGAGCAAAAAAAAATAGTAATTGTAAACCGGTGAGACTGTTCAGGTAAAGCAAGGAAATCTTCATGGAACCAAGCAGGCGGCGGACCCTCTATTAGAAAAAAATACATAATGCTCCTTTAAACATGACATTATTTGATACTAAGAGCTACGTCTCCCCTACACCTCACTCCACAATCAGCTCTAACAAGGAGCAAAATCCTTTTATTTGCAGTGACATGATGCTGGGGGTGTTCTTTCTCCAGTCAACTACCTTTACAAAACAAATATACCAGAGAGCTACAAGTTTTAGCGGTCACAAGAAATAATTAAATAAGTACATTTAAGTGCCAGAGCCTTAGATGAGATTCAGTCAAATATCTTTAAAACACAAACATTTTCTATGTTAGGCATCAAAATTATACATGTACAATGGTAACAGGCATTTAATTTTCCATTTTCCATGTTCCATTCCGCACTCTTCTCTCTAATTTAATGCCCCATCTCTATTTAAAAATTTTATGATGATATTTATGTTTTGATTTGTTTATATTGTGATTTGAATGTATTTCTTATTCTGTAAAGCACTTCGAATTACTTTGTGCTCTACAAATAAACTTGCCTTTCCTTAATTAATCAAATTTTACTAATTCATGACAATACGAGTAATTCAGAAAGCTTCTAGGAAGGAGGTGGAGAACTACTGGTTGGAGATCTCAATGCACATGTTAGTAAACAGGGTAAAAAAAAAGTTTTAAGATTGTCGGAAAACTCAAGAAAAAGCACAAAACGAGTGTTCAAGGTCCTGTTTAGGTTTAGGCTTGATTTTCAGCAAAAGTGGTGAGTGCAGGTGAGTGACTGTGACCCTAACCTTGTGACTGTACATTATTTGAAAGGGACTTTAACCTTTGCACAAATCATCTCTCGCCTGTTGTGGTTTCAGCTAAACCAGCTTTTTACGGTCAGAATGTGTTAAAACAGGACCCCTGTTTTCCAACCGTTTCCTCTGGTGAGCTGCCTTTACTAAAACGAAAACGCAATAGAGCTACAAATTTCGAAGTCCCTCCCAGTAGGCGCCCCCTCTACTATCTCCAAATCCAACAGCTTCTCCATCTCCATCCATGATTCCACTGTCCTTCCTTCCCCTCAGGTCAAGAGTCTGGGTGTCATCCTCCGCCGCTCCGCCTCTACTTTCACCCCCGCAGTATCTCTCGTCTCCGTCCCTCTCTCACTCCTCACACCTCTGCCACACTCATTCACAGTCTTGTCACCTCCCGGATTGATCACTGCAACTTCCTCCTCTGTGGTCTCCCCGACAGATCCCTCCAGAAACTGCAGCTTCTCCAAAACTCACCAGGACCCCCTCCTTCCACCACATCACCCCCGTCCTCCAACAACTACACTGGCTTCCCATAAAACGGAGAATCCACTTCAAAATCCTCCTCACCCACCTTCAAAGCGATCCATAACCTGGCCCCACCTTACATCTCTGACCTCCTCCACATCTCCATTCCCTCTTGCTTCCTCCGCTCCTCCTCCTGACCTCCGCAACATTGACTCTCCTCCACTTTTCAAATCCAGACTCAAAACCCACCTGTTCACACAATCCTACACCACATGACAGTCACTCTCACCATCATCCACTTTTGTATCTCTGTTTTATCTGTAAATATGTGTATTTAACTCTATTATTACTATTATTATTATTATTATTAAATTTACTTAACAAAAATGAACAAGGGAAAGTAACGAATTACATTTACTCACGTTACTGTAATCGAGTAGTTTTCATGGGTCATTTTTTAAAGTAGTGTTTGAAATAGGTAATTTTACTTTTTCATTATATTGGAACCCACCCTTGTCACTGACTAAAATCAGATCGCAGAAAAAAAAATTGGCTTTTTCTTCTTTCTTATATCAGGAGTCAGTGTGCAACGTGCAACTTTTACGTTTTGCATACTTTGATTTTGGTTTCATTTCCTTTCTTTTCTATTGTAGTGTTGATTTGGCAGCATGGATGTGTAATAAGAGCTGGATAAGCCACGCCCCCTCTGTCCGTGACCGCAGACGTGTGGCCGAGCGAGATATCGGCAGCTGCAGCCCAAGAAATATTCTCCCATAGAAGCACAATGTATTTTTGGAGAAATCAAACTGCCCGTGTTCGGCTGACGGGGCGTCCGCAGCTTTCAGAAAGGATTTTGTAGGGATTCTTCTGTATTTTTACAATATCAACTTTTAAAAGAATTTTAATCGTCAAAGTGCCTAAAAATCCTCTTTGTTAGAGTTAGCCTAGCCCCGCTCTGAGCCCAGAATTGCATTTCTGACATCACAGCCCAACAGTCTTGACGTTGGGCTGCAAACAAGGAAGTAAATGCGGAAATGAAAATCTTTGATCAATGAGCACAGGCCATTGAAAACAACAGGGCGCCATCTTGGATTCAGCTTCCAGATTTTATTATAGTTCTATGGTTGGTAGCCAGGCTGGCGCCACCTCCTGCTCCCGCTCGGTTTCATTTCTCTCCAGCAACTAGGTCAGGGATCACAGTCACTATACGGTTCGCAAGAAACCCGGAAGTAGTCGCTGACGCACCGGCCAATCGGTGAAGCGGTGCCAGAACCAACCCGAGGTGCAACAGCAGACTGCATACGGTATGCGCACACGACCAAATAGCAGCGATTGGTTAAATTAAAAAAAGTAGCCGCCTACTGTCGAGTGAACGAATCCTAATGCTGCGAGGTCAGACGGTTTCCACCAAGTGAAAATTGTTAATCTGTTGAATTTGTTTAACGTGTTAGGCAGTTAAAGGTCTATAAAAGAAGGAAGAGCTCAGTGTTCGGAAGTGTTCGTAGCTCAGTGTCTTTAAAATGCACAAAGTTTACAATGAACAAAGTTTGCACGTATCACCTAAAAGTTGATTAAAACAACTTGTGCTGGATTCGATTTATGGCTTATCCTTTTTTACATCAAATAATTGAAAGTAACTAAGCAACTTTGACTCAAATTACATGTTCAATGAAGCACTTTTTTACTCAAATAGATTTTTAGATGGTTATTTTTACTTGAGTAGAAGCAGAGTAAAGCTATTTTTACTTAGAATTACAATTTTTCAGTACTTTTTCCACCTCTGAAAATGAAATGAAAATGCAAGAGCGTTTCCAGTTTTAGAGGTCGCAAGAAATTATGCAGCTAAATGATTTAATAGTACAACGGTAACGGGCGTCTAATTAACAACATTTGAATTATTCAGCACGATGTTTAACTCAGAAATCCCTTGGCGAGCTGCTTGGGAGGGAGCGGAGAGCTACTGGTAACTCCCGAGCTACAAGTCGGAGACCCCCGTGCTCAAATAACGCTGAAACTAAAGCCGAGCGTGAATAACGGGGCGTCAGACGGAGCAGTGCCCACAGTTAGCGCCGCACCACCGACGGAACGTTGGTGAAATCAGCTGCGGAGGATCAGTGAAGGCTCCAATGGCGGCGCAATCACGTCTGTTGTCAAAGCGCCGAGGCCCCGGGCGGACGTGTCCTACCCTCTTGTGTCTAATCAGCTCCCCCCTCGGTCGGCTTTAATGGAGAGGAGCCGCCGCCAAAGCAGAACTCGGCCTCGTAATTGCAGCGCGCCGGTGTCAGCGAGCGCCAATTAGCATCAGGAGCACGGGAGCTGATTGCGCTCGCGGTTTAAAGTCAGACAGGCAAACAGACGTGTCATTAGCTCTGCCTGTTAGCCACATCAGCACCGGCACGAGTCGACCGACAAAGGAAAGCAAAGCAAACATCTTTAAGAATACACTGTGATTTGTGATATTGGGAGCTGTAGTATTCAAGATATTTATTTATGAGCTTGTACCTCAAAAGAACATAGTAAAAAAATAATAAAAAGCTTTGATTTAAGCTCTCCTTGCTTATAATTCTTGTAATATAGTTGAGAAGTGCTCATACTGCCATAGGGTTGTTTGTTCAGATGGCATGTGGCGCCCTCTGCTGACAACATTTCAAACAGCACAAACTTATTTCAGACATTCACGGGGATTTGCACGACTTAGGTTCACTTTTGTATGATTTTTGAAGCCTGTTTGATTGATTATTTGTAGTGAGAAGCTGAGGCAAGTGTTAAAACTGAGAAAATGACATCAAATTAACTCATATAGTCAATAAGTCTGCAGTTGTTGCATGTTTTAAATGCATAAAAGTCAGTAAAGTTTTCACAAAATGAATAAATACAAATTAAAATGAAAAAATGACCTTGTCCTTTCCCATTGGGGCTACAGATGTCAGCTTCAGTTCTTTACTTGTGCTGTGAGCCACTTCTAACAGTATAATTTTGGCTGTATCTATTTAAGTGTAATTATAGGCTCCACATTCAGGCTAATGTAAGGCTAGAAAAGGGCATAAAAACATGTGTACAGTGTATAAATACTCGTGTTATCCCTTTTTTTAAAGCCACACAGCGTCTTCACTCATACTAATCATACATGTAATACTCCTGAACGCTACAGTAATCCTGTACATGTACAATACTGTGCAAAAGTTTGAGGCAGGTGACAGGAAAACATGCTGTAAACGAAGAATGTTTCAAAAATAGAAATAATGATTCACAAAATGCAAAAGAAAAGTAATTCAGAACGATCTTCAGTGTAAAGAAGAAGTTGTGTGGGAACTGATGCTCTTCTGAAGGCAAAGCTCACACCAAATATTGATCTGATTTCGATTTCTCTTTTGTTCCTTCTCTGCATTTTTGTTGATTGATGAAAATAAATGATGAAAACTTCCATTTTTAAAGGAATTCCTAGTTTACAGCATCTTTTCCCCACCTGCCTATAACTTTTGCACAGTTACTCAGTTAAGTTAAACTTCATTCTGGACTCACGGCCCATTATTAAAAAAGACAAACGCACCTAAATCTAAATCTCAAATGTACTCAACTAAAAGTACTGTTACTTTAAAATAATAGTTACTCAAAGTTACTGAAGTAGAAGTAATTTCTCATGTAGTGAGTAAATTCAGTTCTCTTAGGCAAGGACTAAACCCACACTGGAAAAAACAGCATCTACATCAGCATCTAAAATGACTTAAATTAAGAACATTTTACGTTATTTATAAGTATGTACGTATATGTCCTATTTTAAGTATAAAAAGTCTCATTCCACTGGTAGATAATTGTATTTGTCAAGTGAAATTTACTCAAATCATGGCAAAACTTTCTTAATTGAAGTCATCTTAACGTGGCTAGATTTTGTTTTTCTCTGATCTGGCCAAGATTTTAAAACTTACATCAGCTTATTCATCTTGTTTTCAGATTTATTATCGATTTACTCGTTTTGAGGCGGCTTCATTCTAGTCTAGACGGAGTTTATTTTAAGATAAGTTGACAAGTAAAAGTATCTGTCCTTGCAGCTAGATCATTTCACTACTCTCAAGTAATTTTTGCAGTTTGAGGAAAAAGTTTCACTTGTTTTGTCCGTGGGAAGCTGTGAACACGTGGATGTGCAGTAGATGTGAGTTCGTACCGAGGGAGATCTCTCGTGCGAAGGCCATGCACACGAGCAAGAGCGGCAGCCCCACGGACACGTACTTGATGACCTTATCCAGAGGCAGCTCCAGCTCCAGGTGGGACACGCGGTTTATCCCAGGATGCTCTGGGAGGAGGGCGTCCGTCAGCATGGCGTGGGCCGCTGCCTTGGCGATAGACATGGCTGACGCCGTCTACGAAAGAAACGAAGTGAGTTTAGTCGTGTAAGAACTCGGGTAATACTGTATAGTGAAGGATGAAGACACGGTGTGTGCAGTGGTGTAAGAAAAGGAAATATTCATGGTCAAAGATGCTCTATGGGACTTTTCTAGTGGAAGGTTTGATGCATGGGACATGTCGTCACCTCATTTGAACTGCTCTATCCTCCATTTATTCGGTTGCATGTGTTTTTCTCACTCTGAGCACCACAGAGACCTGCTCTTCTCCATCGTGAAAGCAAAAACATGTCCACGCAAATATGGAGGTGGCCGACCCTTCACCAAATAATGTACAAAATGCACCTTTAACATCAAAATATGAGCGTGTTATGACATGTCCTAAATATATTACTCAAGTACAAGTGCAAATTACCTGTCAAAACGATTCCAGAGAAAGAGTCTAAAGTGGTTTTATAGGTGACAGTGAATAGTATTAGAGTTAAACAGTAGGACACTGAGGACTTCTAAACTTCTAAACCCACTCTTTTTCACTGACAATTTTTTTTTAACTTTTCCATGACTTTTCCATGACCTAAAGTGAATTTATCAGGACTTTACAGCCCCTACATGTGTAGAATTGAGCTAAATATGAAATGTGAACCCTTTCCACTCACCTTATGGTTTGGTATTATAGTTTTTTAACATTGAAAATCCTGTCAATGCATTTATTGTGTCTCTTTTAAACAAAAACCTTATTGTGTATTGTCCTGCTGGAGAAAGAAATAATCCTAACAGCCTCATGAGAACTTAACAGAACGCTGGAGTTGCGTGAAAGAGATACTAAAATTCCACGACTTTTCCAAAACTTCCATTGAATTTACAAAAATCCTTGACCCTTGAACCCTGCTTTAAATTTAACTTCCTCCAATAAGTCAAGGCTCAGTAAATGACAGCACACAATATGAAATCGTCCTTTATAGTGACATGAATTCTTTCCTGTGTTACTTTTCAACGAATCAACATTTAAATTAGATTGAGTGTATTTTTAAAGCATATTTAAAACAGCCAAAGCTTATCAAGAGGCTAAACAACAGAAACTAGACGACTACAAATAAAAACGCAGTATACACAGGTTTTTCTTTTGTATATAAAACCGGCAATGTCACTAACTCCTACCAAATGGAAAAGTGAGGTCTTTAATAGGGATTTAAATCGACTGTACCTGCGGGAGTCCACCTTTACCCATGAACGCGGTGTGAAAATCCTGTCCCGGGCACCAGGAGAGGGGTTAACCCGCTTATGTAGTGAGGGCGGATCGGACTGGTCCAGGGGCTGGTCCGGGTCTGGTCCGGTTCTGCTCGGGTCTGTCTGTAATTACAGTGGGATGTGTGGGGAGCAGGGAGGAGCCCACATGGGTGAGGATGGGTCAGACCTCCGGCGCACAGGGCGGCTCTGATCCACTTTAAACAGGAGCGCTGCGGTCTGTGGCTTTAGCCAACTCTGTCATTCCAAAGTTATTTATACCAGAAAGTCCGGCCCAGAGCGGAGTTCTAGCTGCGAAAACGGGACTTCTGTAGGGAGCAGTACGGACAGCGGGAGAAATGCTAGTGTATAGTGTTGCTTTTTTGTCCTAAAGGCGCAAAGGTGAGTAACTTTTGGGGTCAGTCCTATGTTCCCACAGCCCTACGGTCCGTCGTTTCTAAGATTTTTCTGAAAAGTAAACTCTAAGTCAAGTCATTTTTATTTTTATACTGCTTAACACTAGAAGTCCCAGGAGTTTTGACACCCCCGTAAAGTCCTGGAGGAGGGTCGAAAGCCCCTTAGTCCAAACTGACGACTCTGATGGCCACAATTAGCTTCATTTGTAAAAGCGTCCAATACCTCATGAATCAGCAGGGGGAGGATTATCTGCTCAGTTCCCATAAGCTGCAAAGTACTTTTTTACTTGAGTGATTAGAGACTTTAAATAGGCTAATGATTAAAAAGCAAGATATAAACTTATTTTGGAGCTCATTATTTTGGGAAAGGCCCATCTTACAGTGGCCCTATAGGTTCTACAATCCCTAAAAAATCTGATTCAGAGTCATTTCAACCTCGGCTCTTTGCACCATGACCGTGACCTGGGCCGAGGAAACACAGACGCACCTTAACTTTTCTGCTCGCGACCTGCTTCTTATTGCATTGCTCAAGTTAGAATGTTCCACACTATGGCTAAACTATGAATATCTCCATGGAGAAGCAGGTAACACCATCAGGCCAAGTTACAGGTCAGAAAAAATGTAAATTAAAGTCTGGTTTGCGATTTTAAAAAAATTGTAGCTGAACATAGAAAAAAACTAAATTTATGATATTTGCGAAAAACGAAAAGAACAAAATCATCGCACGTAAATAAAATTAGAAATAAATTATCCAAGGTAATCGCAATTATATAGAAATACAAATATGTCTTTTTATTATATACAACTCGCTGGTAATGCCTTATATAACCTACTGCATTGGGATGTGGGGCAATACATATAAGACTAATACATATTCAATCTTTACCTTGCAGAAAAAGACAATAAAATCACATTATCAACTTATAATGAGCCAAACATGAGTCAAAATGGCTTTGTGAGATTGAAGCCATGTTATTATGTCGTTACTTCATCAATAACCTACCTGCAGCTGTTTATTCACACATGTTTGAGTTATTATTATTATTAAAGTTCAAAATACTCTGCTCCACCTTGTGATGTCATGTCGTGGTCGTTTTCAAGTTATCGGATAGTTTTCACCATTCAGTTTAATAGAGACTTGCAATTCCAGGGCTGAAATCATCCAAATGTTTCTAGTGAAGGTGTGTGGAGTTTAAAAACGCAGTGGAGCGCTTCCTGTATTACCACATGACATCACAAGGTGGAACAAAGCGTTTTCCGTTTGAGAGAGGAACTTAAATATGCGCAACTCTGGGTCTGTTTGTGATGAGAAAACAATATTATAACAGATCAGAAAATAGCGTCATATGGCTATTATCTTTAAATAATGTAAAAATCTTTAAATCTGGTGTTCAGATGTTCATAGCCCAAATATTTGACGATTTAAATGATATTCGAAGGAGCACAAAGGTTCAAATCATTTCATCTTGTCAACATTAAGCTGCTTTTATCGCAGTGGGGACAGAACAGGAGTCTAAATCTTTACTCAGGTCCTCGTACTGTCACATTTTAGCGTCTGTTACTCTGGGGAATATCAGGGGTAAAACATGTTCCTGAAGCCTCCACATCTGTGCCACATGTGGACAGTGCAGACGTGTCATTAAGGCTGAAGGAAGATTAGAAAGAGACGGACGTTTTATATCGAGTTGGTCGAAAGCAGCTTATACCAGAGAGGAGGAAGAGGAGGAAGAGGAGGAGGAGGAGGAGGAGGAAGAGGAAGAGGAGGAGGAGGAAGAGGAAGTGGAGGAAGAGGAAGTGGAGGAGGAGGAGGAGGAGGAAGAGGAAGAGAAGGAGGAGGAGGAAGAGGAGGAGGAAGAGGAGGAGGAGGAGGAAGAAGAGGAGGAAGAGGAGGAAGTGGAGGAAGAGGAGGAAGAGGAAGAGGAGGAGGAAGAGGAGGAGGAGGAGGAGGAAGAGGAGGATGAGGAGGATGAAGAGGAGGAGGATGAGGATGAGGTTGTGGAGGAAGAGTAGGAGGAGGAGGAGGAAGAGGAGGAGGAGAAGGAGGAAGAGGAGGAGGAAGTGGAGGAAGAGAAGGAGGAAGAGGAGGAAGAGGAAAAGGAGGAAGTGGAGGAAGAGGAGGAAGAAGTGGAGGACGAGAAGAAGGAAGAGGAGGAAGAGGAGAAAGAGGAGGAAGAGGAGGAGGAAGAGGAAGTGGAGGAAGAGGAGGAGGAGGAAGAGGAAGTGGAGGAAGAGGAGAAGGAGGAGGAGGAAGAGGAGGAAGAGGAGGAGGAGGAGGAAGAGGAGGAGGAAGTGGAGGAAGAGGAGGAGGAAGAGGAGGAGGAGAAGGAGGAAGTGGAGGATGAGAAGGAGGAAGAGGAAGTGGAGGAAGAGGAGGAGGAAGTGGAGGAAGAGGAGGAGGAAGTGGAGGAAGAGGAGGAGGAAGAGGAGGAGGAGAAGGAGGAAGAAAAAGGGGGAAGAAAGCAACAGAGAGAGAAGAAGGGAGGGGGAGACAGAGAAGAGGAAGGGAGAAAGAGAGAGGGGGAAGAAATAGGAGACAAAGGGAGGGAGAGAGAGGGGGAGATTGCGAGAAGAGGGGAGGGGAAGAAAAAAGAGAGGAGGGGGAGAGAGGGGGAGGGCGTGAGAGAAAGGGAGAAGAGAGCGACAGAGAGAGAGAGAGAGAAAGAAAAGGGGGAGGAAGAGAGAGCAAGGGGGAGGGAACAACAGAGAGAGAGAGGGAAAAGGGGGAGGGAGGGAGACAGAGGAGATGAAGGGAGAAAGAGAGGGAGGAGAGAAGAGAGAGGCAAGGAGGGAGACTGAGAGGGAGAGAAAAGAGAGGAGAGAAGAGAAGAGAAGAGAGAGAAGAGAGGAGAGAAGAGAGAGGAGAGAGAGAGGAGGAGAGAGATGAGGGTAGAGAAGAGTCAAAGAGAAGAAAAGGAGCAGAGCAGAAGAGATGAGAGGGAGGAGAGAAGAGAGAGGCAAGGAGGGAGACTGAGAGGAAGAGAAAAAGAGGGGAGAGGAGAAGAGAGAGAGAAGAGAGGAGGGAAGAGAGAGGGGGGAGGGAGAGGAGGAGGAGAGAGATGAGGGTAGAGAAGAGTGAAAGAGAAGAAAAAGAGCAGAGGTTCTGGGCGTCCGTCTATAACCCAGCAGAGCAGTGGTGGAGGCTCAGCACAGAGGAGGTCACACTCATATTTAGACTCTGTAATTGGAGAATTGGAGACGTGAAAAACAGACCGAAAAACAGACACTAAGACGCATCTTTCTTCTTCGTAAAACTTTTAGCATAGTTCACGACCTGATTTAGCCCCGTGTTCGGTTCTTGTTAAGTTTGTCTGCGTTAGTTTTTCTATACACTGCAAATTTCTCTGATCTGGCCATGATTTTAAAACTTATATCATCTTGTTTTCAGATTTATTATCAACTTTACCAGTTCAGTGGTTGCTTCATTCTAGTCTAGAGGTCGTTTATTTTAAGATAACTTGTCAAGTAAAATGATCTTGCTGCATGGACCGATTATTTCACTACTTTTAAGTCATTTTCTGATAGATTTAAGCGTTTATATATTATCTATATATTACATCTTTTCTTTGTTTGGGCTATTTAACCTTTGGCTTGTACCCAAACCACAGCACAGGACAAAACAGAGTCTTGTGAGTTTGTGAACTTACTGCAGGAATTCATCTTGTCGTGCAGTCTTTACCGCTGCAGTTCGGTCTCCACGGTCTCCGTTTGCCTGGAATGTTTCACAGCACAGCATTAAACTCAGACGAAACGGACGCTACGAGCAGGGAAGTCTCTCCTCTCTGCACTGGGTCTGTCGCGATAAAACATTTTGAACTATGATATGGTGCTGAAATAAACATAGATGATTAACAGCAATACTGAAACAAAACCATAAAGCAGAATTAGCCTCCAAAAAGTCGTATAAATGTACAATATTGGAAAAATAAATCAATAAATAAACTACAATAAATTCAAAGTAGTATCAATATACAGAAAAATAACCAAAAACGTCCAATTAATACAAAGAAAAAGTCCACATTAGAAAGACTGACTCCCAAAAATGATTGTTCCATCTTTCGTGGCAAAGGAGAAATTCTACTTTGTCAACTGGACAAAAGTTTATTTAGTCGAATACGTTTCGCTGCTCATCAAAGCTGCTTCTTCAGTTCCGAGTGGCGAAACGTAATTGGCTAAACTATCTTAACTTCCTCTTTTGCCATGATTCTACCTGGACTGAGGGATTTTACACACATCCGTCTTCCATGTGGTAAACGATAAGTCGATGTAGTAATTATCGTGACAAACCTACTCTTCGCAGATCTGACGTGTGTAATGTCGTCACCTGTTTGTCTCCATGGTGATTTTAACTTTAATGCTTCACCGTGGAACATTGCAAAGTTACATACAGTATAGTTTCACCATAAACAAAGTCCTGGGACATCGGCGACACGTCAACGAACGCTCCGAAGAAATGGAAATAACACAACAGTTTGTCTGAATCCTTTACATGTTTTAATTATTAAAATTGGTCTATTGAAACACAATAGATTATGACAACAAAGTGTACAAATGAAATACAAATATCTTCTAGTAGAGTCTGTCACTTGTTCTGGAAGATCCATTTAGAAAAAAGCAATGGGAAGATATGGATGAGCAAGGAACTTCACGATGAATAGTCAGGACATTCAATTTCACATTTCCTCTTTCACTTTCGGACAAAACAAAACAAAAAAAAGCAGAACTCCTTTCACAGTTCCTCGAAATCTGTTAAATCGCCGTCTTCCTTAGACATCGTCCGACTCTTTGTGACTTTTCGCCGAGCTGCGGTGAGTTCGGTGGGTCAGGGTGGTTGAATTGCGAGCGCCGAGGTCCAAAACGGGTGAGCGTCAAGGGCAAAAACGGCTGAATTGCCGACTTCCTCTCGACCGGCGCTACCCAGGAGAGACTTGCTTGTACGTTCCTTCCGCCACTTTCCTCCGCCGTGTCAAAATAATAGAATAAATATGCGAACTTGTAACACCAGAACGGAAATCCCATATACATACTACGATATAAGTGCGATGAGAGTCACCGTTATGCTCTTGTCCACTCATGGTTGTAAAATTGTCATGCTTAAAAGGGTACAATGCAGAAACCCACTTGTACTGAGAAGCACAGTTCAACCTGAGAAACCTCGAGTCTTTAGAAAGGCCAGAATAGTCTTTCCTGGCGCTGGAAGTCTAAAAGGAATTGTGCAGACAAAAGTGAACCGTCAGCTTTTGCCCTTTCTTTCTTGCCTTATCTGTAAGAGAGAACTGTCGAAATGAAAGCAGTGATAGGTAGTCTGAATTAATAAATATTCTTAGTTTCAGAAAGACTATGTACTTGTTTAAAGGTCCTATATTAAACTAAACTGACTCTTGTGAGCGTTAAAGGGAAACTCCGGCATGTTTGAAGCTAAAGTTCGTTGCTGGAGGTGGTTGAATTCTGTCAGAAGCCAAAAAACGGCACAGATCAGTGTTCAGTGTTCACAGATCTCGCTGTGGCAGTGAATCTGTCAAGGCAACAAACTACTGTAGTGATGGGGGCAAGTTCTGAACTTCCACATAAAACACCAGTTTGCACAGAAGAGCCTTAATACCACTTTCTAACCCATTTTACAACAGCTACGAGTCTAACAAACAAAACGCTCTGCCTGGTTCACTCATTAGTGTCTGGAAACGTTATAAAACAACTTTATAAGCAGCTTACGCATTAGCTTGTTGATTTCCCACTGCGCATTGTGAAAGCCCAAAAGACTCGATCGCCGATGTCGTTTCTAATCCCATTTATTTATGAGTGAATTATATTTTTTGAAAACGCTAAAAAAATACATCCCCAAACCATTTTCTTTCAACATCCTCTCTTGTTGCTTCTGGCGGCTCGAGCCTCTCGCCGCTGCTGGAGTCGACGATCGAATCTTTTGGGCTTTCACAATGTGCAGCGGGAAATCGACAAGCTGCAACAATGCTAAGGCTGCTTATAAAGTTGTTTTCTAACGTTTCCAGACACTAATGAGTGAACCAGGCAGAGCGTTTTGTTTGTTAGACTCGTGGCTGTTGTAAAATGGGTTAAAGTGGTGTTAAGCCTCTTCTGTACAAATTGGTGTTTTACGTGGAAGTTAAGAACTTGCCCCCATCACTGCACTAGTTTGTTGCCTCGACAGACTCACTGCCACAGCGAGATCTGTGAACACTGAACACTGATCTGTGCCGTTTTTTGGCTTCTGACAGTATTCGACCACCTCTAGCAACGGACTTTAGCATCAAACGTGCTCTAGTTCCCCTTTAATTCATGTTATAATGTTGTCACCTCATTAAAAACATACCTGGAGTTGTGTTTTTGTTTCATTCGCAAATCTTTGAGTACAAGATTTTCAGTTTCAGAGAGAAGAACTCGGCCTAAATCTGCAGCGTTTGTGTGTTAAACATGCGTAAATGAAACAAAACACAACTCCAGGTATGTTTTTGATGAGAAAACAATATGATAATTACAGTATATCAGATAATAGTATAACATGGGCCCTTTAACATCCCAAACGGTTTTACAGAATACATTCATTTGATTTTGGAAGTGGAGCAAAGGGAAGTATTTTACGCTTTTACCTTTCACCTTTTAACACTGTAAAATCAAACGTTAAGACAGTTCTTTCTTGGTTCTTCAAATGATGCTATGAGTCGATCACTAAGTTCACGTGCTCCTCACTATTCTTAGAGCTCACAGGACATCAGTATTGGTGCACTGACAAGGACACGCTCTCAGTAGCCAGTGGTGACATGACATGTTTGGAAAACTGTTCGAAAATCTCACCTAAATCAGCATTTTTATCGTCTTTCTTGTGTCAGGTTGTGCTGTGGAGTAAGTTCAGTAAACAGCACAACTCTTTTATAACACGTTGTAACATGTTGTTGAGGGTCTGATTGCCAAAACAAGTCTAATATATTTGAAAATGCTTCAAGAATGAGAATTACCCCCAATTTACACCAAAGGAGGAAGAACATGTGAGGCTACACCTGTAATGTCAGTTTTTTTTCCATGGGATCAGTTTTTCCATGGGCTTAACTCAATTCTGTATATTATCAATTGTATTTCTTTATAATAACATTGTTTTGATGCGCTGGTGAGACTGGTAAGAGTTTGGGTTATGACTAAGCAATGAAAAGGGTGAGGTTTCCTTATAAAAAATGTCTTTAAAAACACCTCTAAAGTAAAAGCAATGCAGCTTTAGTCCATATTTGGGGTAAAATGATAAAATATGTTTATTTTGTTATTTCAAATGAGCTTAAACGGGTCGGTCAGAGTCAACCAAAGAGCCGTATTTGGCTCGGGAGCCGTACAATGCCCAGGTCTGTGTAATGTTATACACGTGTGCAGTGGGCGCACTTAAAGATCGAATGTTTTTTTCATGCTGATATCGATTGTTTAGAATCCAGAGAAACAGATAAGCTCTGACTATATTTTTGGGCTGATATGTAGAGTCGATTTAGATTATTTTCCCTGAACTATATAACTTAAATTGACTAAAACTTAGCCATTTTGTACCATAAATCTATAAGAGAGCCGTTTAGTGACATTTGCGCTGTTATTTCTTTGTACTTAACTGTTCAATTAAAGCTTTATGCAAAATCTGTAGGCAGCAGGGCAGCCAAAAACAAAATATTGACCTCTGTTGGACGTTTAAGGCCGATAGCTGATGTACTAAAAAGCGCAAATATCAGCGCGATATATCAGCCACCAAATATATCTCTAGACGTACCCTTTAAACATGCTGTACGTGTGTGTGCAGCGTCTGTTACGAGTGGCTCCAGGTGTAAATTCAGGGTAATGCTCAGAGGTGAAGCGAAACAAATGAATTAACAAACAATCGTTTTTTTAGGCTTACTAATTCATTAAATGTTTTAGTAATATTTAAGTGTTTTAAGGGAAAAAAACCCTCAAAACTTCCGCACTTGACCCGTCCTTCAAAGCCCCTGGAGAAACGGCGTACCACAGTGCGGCGCCCGGGGACCCGACCAATGCTTCCAGTGCTGTGTGTGATTATTACTAAGAGTTACCACCATTTTTGATCACACGGAACGTAATGGCACAAACATACTCCTTAAATAGGCATAAAAATACATGGCACATCAGAGGAGCTAATGTATTCAGATTAAACAGGACGACCTTTAACCTCAACATCAGTACCTAAAGCGTGAGCGCGAGTGCTTCTGCTGTAGTCTGTGTAAAACTGCGTTAAACCGTGTTGTCGAGTGAATGCGCCTTTAGAAAAGATAAGTGTATTTAACTCTCCTGTGTAATGATAGTCCCCAGATCCTTCATTAAACTAATATCCCTCCAGTTAAGGTCACGTCTGTGTCTGATTGCGCTCTGTGTGAGAGTCCTGATGAAGCGTCGCCCGAACCACGCCCCCGGATAATGTCAAGTTCGTCCAATCAGAGCGGAGGGTTCGGGGGGGGGTGAGAGGCGGCGCCCCCCTGTGTCTCTACTCGAGCGCGTCTGTGTGCTCTCTCCTGTCCTCTCTCGCGGACAGCATGTGCCGGCTCCGCTCCTGCTGCTCCTCGTCCATGCCCAGCTCGTCCTCGTCGTCCTCCAGGCCCTCGTCCATGTCCTCGTCCTCCTCCTCTTCCTCCTCCTCCTCCTCCTCCGTGCCGTCCATGGAGTCGTCGGCGGCGAGCATGGCCTGCTGCATGGCGAGGGTGGCCGAGTCGGAGGACAGGGACTGCAGGCTGTCCATGCTCAGGGGGTCTGAGGGGAGACGGGAAATACGGGAAAACATTTTTAAAGCTCCTAGATTATGAGCTTTAAGCCATGTTATAATGTTGTTACCTTATTTAGAAGAATGTCCAACTCAAGTATTGAAACTAACACCCTTGTTAAGATGAAAGTACTCCCAATTTTTGACTATGGTGACATTATCTATAGAATTGCACCTAATACAGTCCTTAAGAAACTTGACGCACTTTATCATTCAACCATCCGCTTTGCCACTAATGCACCTTTTCATACTCCTCACTGTGACCTGTTTAAACGGGTGGGCTGCCCTCCCTCCACACCCGGCGGCTCCATCACTGGTTTCTCTTTATATACAAGACAATCCTGGGCAAGACGCCTCACTACCTGTCCTCCGTTCTTCACGCTGCTCATAACACGTATCAAACAAGATCCAGTAACTTCATCAGATTCAATACCCCTCCTACTTCTACTACCTTTGGACGCAGCGCCTTCCGTTTTGCAGCAGCACATGACCGGAACACACTACAGAACACCTGAAACTCCAATCTCCACCTTTACGCAGAACCTCCAAAACACGTTAGCTGAGTCTTGTTCATCCTGACATTTTAAACCATATTTACATACACTTATTTAAGCACTTTATTCTCGCTTTCCTCTTTACTGTGTATTTTTTAATGTAAATGTTTGTTTAATGGTGTTATGTGTATGTCTGTGTACAGTTGTATAGTTTGTCTCTATTTATTTCTGCAGCCTCTTGACCAGGTGAGGTTTGTAAAGGAGAAGTGGTTCTCAAACAGTTTACCTGGATAAATAAAGGTTGAATAAAATAAAATAAATAAACTATCTACCGCGCCTCTTTACGGTTTATCACAAACTCTAAGCCTCGCACACACCACTGTGAACTTTACGCACACGTGGGCAGCACTGGAAACTCGTAGACTCACTCACCGGGTTACGCTCATTTCTAAGGGGATTCTGCTTCTGCCCCCGTCATATCTCTGTGAATATATTCAACCAAGAGCGGCCGGACTGTATTCTTTACGCTCTCAAGAATCACTGCTGCTGTTTGTACCAAGTGTTCGCACAGAAGTCGGTGAATATTCTGCCCCCACAACATGGAACAATTTACAAAAAGACTTGAAATTTAAAAGAACTGGTTCCAATAGGACAGTTTAAACTATTGCTCGAAGGTTTGGAAATGAAATCCATGGTGTTACGCCCCCAGGCCTCCACTTCTTTGATTTGTGTTGTGTGCTTTAATTTCGTGTTTTGTCATTTGGATTTTTGCTGGTTGGGCCCTGGTCCCTGATTGGTGGGAATTTCAACCCTCGGTCACTCCCACCTCACCTCCAGCCTCCTCCCACTATTTAAGAAGATTCTTCTCACCTGTTCGGGGCGGCTGGCCTTTGTGGCCAGTTTGCCATTTTGTGTTTGTGTCTCTTTCTTTCTGTCAGTCACTTTGTTTGTATTAGTACGTGACTTTGTGTGTGTTGAGACACTTGGTTAGTTTAGTTCGGTTTTGTGCCTTTTTGTTTTGTCACTTGATTCTGTTTGTGGGTTTATGTGATTTTACTTTGGGACACTTGTGATTTAGTTTTGTTTGCGTCCCTTAGTTTAGTCACTTGTTTTATTTGTGTAAGCCCACGTGACTCGTTTTTGGCACAACTTGTTATCCTGTCCTTTTTCTTAGTTTAGGTTCTTTTATGTACATATTTTAGCCTGTTTTTGTGCATTCTTTTTAATTAAATTACCTTATTTATTCCATTTTACATCTTGGTTATTTTGTTACTTCCGCGGTCCCTAGCAGAGCTGGGTCGTAACACATGGTTTGTAAATGTTTTAAATAGTGAAACTGTTGCCTGAAATGTGTCCTGTAATATTGTAAATTGTATTGTTGTGTCGCTGTCTTGGCCCGGACTCCCTTGAAAAAGAGATGAGTGATCTCAATGGGACTTTCCTGGTTAAATAAAGGTTAATAAGAGTTACCGCCTGAAAAAATACCAGGAGATTTGCTTTGTTTTAGTCACATATGTTTGAGTAATCTGTTATTATTAGTCGCTAAAGCTCAAAATGCTCTGTTCCACCATGTGATGTCATGAAATGGTAGTTTTCAGCTCCCTTTTATCTTCTGTTCAGTAAAGATCGTTCAGCTGTTTTTCAAGAAAACTCCTACACATGGCCTAACTCCTGGTTTGTCTTTTATTGATACGATGTTTCGGCCCCTCAGACCCTCCTCAGGTACGAGGACGGCCCCTTCTGCTCCCCTTAAAGAGTAATGATCCAACCAGAGGAGTGAAAAATAATACGTTCACAATTAGACCCCAATATTATATCTTATTAGCTGTGCACCAATTTCTCATGAATTAAAACACATGGGTAATAATTAGAAAAATATGAAGCCAACTACAAACATTAAAAAGTTACCAGTTCTGTTTCATTACACAGACAAAACACTTTTCTAAGCAAAACAAGCTGCGTTTAATCATTAAGTTTAACATGAACCTCCCTCATGGCTCAGAGGGGGGAGTATATACGCGCTCTTCATTACAACACTTTTTTTTTAAGTCAGAACATTACATTAAACAACAATTCATCATTTAAGCCTTTAGGACTAAGAGTTTGTAGAGTAAATCCAGTAAATCCAAACATGGTCGCCCCCCCCCCATCCCGCGGGGCAGGCACCTGTTCGATCCCACAGAAACGCAAAGACGACATTATTATTAAAGTGAACAGCGACCGGAGAGTCAGGGTCTTGGCGTCTTATTGCGTTTTTGTGCTCACTTGTGCGGGTTTTGAGTTTTCCTGTGGTCTTTCCGACATAAGCGAGAGCACGGGCAGCGTAGCAGGTAAAGTACATGAGTGGACGCACATGTAATGATGCTCCTAATGGAAAACAGCTAAGTGCCTCTCCTCCTACGCACCGTCGCACAGTCACATATGCAGAGTCTATACAGAGACGAGTTCAGTGGAGATGGGAAAAGCCAGGGCTGAAATCATCCAAATGGTTCTAGTGAAGGTGTACGGAGTTTAAAAACACAGTAGAGCACTTCCTGTTTTATCACAAGACAGCACAAGTTGGAACAGAGTGTTTTCAGTTTAAGAGAAGAACTTAGTCTAATTATACAGTGTTTGTGTGTTAAACATGTGTGAGTGAAACAAAACACAAGTCCGGGTATGTTTTTGATGAAGAAATAACATTATAAAAGTGAAAAAATGCATAGTACATCCAAATGGCTGATGTTTGAAAGCTTTTTTTTATTACGTATAACGTTTTGGCAAAAAAAAGCCTTTGTCAGATATTTTTCTCGCTTTGGACCACAGTACACAAAATGGTTGCCGGCCCAGGCTGTGCTCATATCCCCACCAACACATGGGAGGTCCCAAAGTGAGGTCACCCAGTGAGTTCCACTGCAAGAACTTTGGTGTGCGTTTTCTGGTTCATTTGAGGAAACAATATTATAGCATAGATCAGAAAATAATAATAATAATAATAATAATAATAATGCATCAGTTTTATATAGCGCTTTTCAGGACACTCAAAGAAGCTTTACAGAGCATTATTCATTCACTCCAGACCCGGTGGTGGTAAACTACTATTGTAGCCACAGCTGCCCTGGGGCAGACTGACGGAAGTGAGGCTGCCAATCTGCGCCATCGGCCCCTCCGACCACCACCACCATTCACGCACACACCACTTTCATACTAGGCAATGTGGGTGATGTGCCTTGCCTAAGGACACTATGGCAGTTTTTGCCACTGGCGCCCCACTGTGGCACCTGGAATTCCCAGTGGCCTCCCATCCAAGTACTAACCAGGCCCGGCCCTGCTTAGCTTCTGAGATCTGACGGGATCAGGCTTTGACGAGCCGGTATGGCCACAAAATAGAGCAATATGGGCTCTTTAAAGTTGGGTAATGTGATCAGGATGAATGCGCGGGTGATCTTCTGTGATAGTTTTGCGATTTATGTTTAAATACTCAGATTAAGTCATAGGATTGGGCATAGAGGTGCTTTTGTGATTTGATAATTGTGGCATCTCTACTTACAAATGCTTCAACTGCAGTGCTATAATGTGCTGCTCTAGTGTTTGAGTGACTTGTGGCTGTTCTTCTGAAATCCCAACCGCGTGAAACCTTTCCTACCCTGACCCAGTTTGGAACATGGTTTTGATTCAAGTGTTTTTAGATTTCACTGAGCGTCAGAGGTTGGCCTATTTGTGTCATGACTCAAAAGCCCCGTTCGTTGTTTGTGTTTTTTACTTGTTCGCCTTTTGTTATAGCGAACATTTGACTCAACCTAACATCTCTTAACTGAGTCTACAAGATGATACTGAAAGTGTTATTTAGAAACCGATAAGCACAAACCTGCAGTGTACTTTCAAACAAGAGATAATTATGCAATTCTGTGGCTCTTTTGCAGTCTTTTTCAGCACTTTTACCTAAACTAAAACACATAATATCAGCACACATATTTTGTCAACGCCCCCTTGAACTCTCAGTGACAAAAGTGAAACAGTGCCATCAAGTGGTTAAAATCTGAACTCCTTTTTATGCCACATGGAAAATAAAATGTATTAAACCCACTGGACTGTGTTTCTTTCATCTAGAAAAGTAAAATCAGTCTTACCAGTTTTGTAAAAGCAGCTCTTGGGGTCAAAATAGGGCCACTGTGTGTGAGTTTTATTGAATCAGGATGTGCACTCTTGGCATGCTGGTTGTTGTTAGCGTTACTATGACAACTACACATCCACTCTGGGCTCTGAAAGTTGCGAAAAGTGCTCATAAACTCACTTCAAAGCATATTTAGGATGCCAGGAAAGTCAAGAATAAGTAAAGAATAACTTCGGATCACTGCAACTGCAATTTATAATGAACTAGTTTTGTTTTTCACATTTTAAGACAATAAAAATCAGGTACGGGTAAATATTGGTGTGTGTTTCCGTGCGCTCGCTCACTGTCTGAGTTGTTTCCAGCGTTGGATCTGTGCGTCTGTAGAACTCCAGCCACGATGGAGTCGGGCCAGAAGCGCTGAGTGGGGCGGTGCTGGGACTTCATCTTCTTGGCTTTGGGGGCGGGGTCCGGGTTACTGGCGTCCAACATGGGCTGCAGAATACGCCGGCGTGCATTTATGAACCTGTGGACGACAAAAGAAAGAAGAGAAGGACAATGAGGCGAGGAATAACAGTCTGCTCCGATCTCCTATAATTACGAAGATCAGCGGTCGCCACCTTTATTTTATTATACACACATTATGCATCTAATTCCCCTTTAAATATCCGTTAGTCACCTTGAGTATTTCATATTTTCTAGGTTAATAATGTCTGCACTTGGAAAATATACTATATAAACCTCACCTACCCCGAAGCCACAGGACACTCTACTTCTAACTCTCTCCTCCTGTATTTTATGTGTGTATTATCTATTACTGTATGTGTTTATGTTGTTGGATGGTGCATAAAAATTTCACTACATCCAATATTGTGTGATTGTCATGTGTGTATGGGACAAATAAATTAAACAAGCTGACCTATGCGTCCAGTGAAGGATTTAGGCGTTAGAGCTCCCTCTGCTGTCAGCAACGAGCATGAACAACGGGAAACTAAACAAAGTCCTTTTCCTCCATGATGCTATGCTATAGAGCCGTGCATTTGTTGTGAACACATTTTGAGTGATGCTGGTGTTGGTTTATGGACTTAAAAGTGGAGTATTTTTTAAATGCGCAGAGAAAACGACTTTGGCTTAATGGACCAAGCGTGAGCGAAGCAAAAATACAGCTCCATATATGTATTTGATGCAAGGATAACATTATCTCAGGGTTAAAAGGTCAAAAAAGTCAGTTTTACATAATGTGTCCTTTAAGTAGACCCTAAGCGCTGTCTCACATTACCTCCGTTTCTTTAATAATTATAATGTACATCTGTTGACTAGTATATTATATTTTCTTGTATTATTATATTTGTGCCAATACCAGTGGTTCTTAACCTGGGTTCGATCAAAACCCAGGGGTTCGGTGAGTCAATCTCAGGGGTTCGGCAGGGGTCAGACTCACATCCGATTCATATGATTCATGATGACTCGCCCCGTTTACACGTTATTGGCTGCAGGAAATTTTGTGCGCGCAGTAGTCTTGTGACTGTCGTGATGTTGTCGTGTAATTTCTTTCTTAATATTTTCCCTTCACACTAACTATGTCGAGCAAAAAAAAGAAAACGGTCGGACGATTCACATGTGTGCACCAATAAAATATGTATGCCTATGTTTTGAATTTGAAAAAAACACATTTTATTTTTCCAATTAAGAAGGGTTCGGTGAATGTGCATATGAAACTAGTGGAGTTCAGTACCTCCAACAAGGTTAAGAACCACTGGCCTAGACTCTCAAGTTCCCCCAGTTTGTACTATTCTATTCTGTACTTTACTAAAGATGATCTAAATACTGATTGGAAACCCTGATATTGATGTCATAACAGTTTGCACAACAGTTTTGTTTATTAATAGAATGAAGATCAGGAACTACAAGAGTCAGACAATGGGGGGTGACAGTAGCTCAGTTACTGTACAGGAGATTGAGTAGTAGTAATATTTATACAGCAATGAAAGGAGTTAAATCAAAAACATGTTTAGTCACTACACATTGTACTGTGTGCATTGTGTATGTGACAATTAAACTAAACTAAACTTGAGATAAAACTTGTGATATCGTATCATCAAAGGTCTCACAATAATATCGTGGACCATCACAATATATCGAATCACAAGTGTCTTTGCTTAAATGAATAGTTCTGATGCAGAAATGGCTAAAAAGACAGAGAGAACTACATAGACCATGATGCTTTGCTCCGTTTCAGTGCAGACGACATGAAGAAATAACTGTTCTAAGCGCTTTGAAACCTTCATTCTTTGGATTAAGTCTTGTGAAGCATTTTTAGAGGAAAAAGTAGCAGATTCACAGTTTTGTGCCTCCACAAAATATTGCAATAAATATTGTACGGTGAGCTGTATATGTTGAAAATATGGTACAGAGAGATTTGGATTTCGTTCCATCCCTAATGACAATAAATGTTGCACCAAATGACTGGTCAAAGCGTTTTAGAATGTCAGTCTTGTTATTATGTCGAATATCATAATATGAGTCTCACCATATCGTGAGCTTTTGCACAATATCGCAATAAATATCGTACAATGAGGTTCGTCGTTTTCGCTCCGTGAATACAATATTAAAAGAGTCCTGCATTTGTTGTGAACACAGTAAGGTGCTGGTTTATGAAGTTTTATCTATGACACAACAAAATGGGTAATATGAAAACGGAGCATGTTTAAATGCTCAGAGAAAATTATAGATTCACGAAACAAGCGTGAATGAAGCAAAAATGCAGCTCCAGGTATGTATTTGAAAAGTCCAAAAAATAAATTTGGCACAATGCGTCTTTCATGTACCCTGTAAGTGTCGGCTCACACTGAATACACCCTATAACTGTGCACCTGTGTTTCTCTGTTTATGCCTAGACTAATCTACAGAAACATTCTTATGACTTACAGGTGTAATAGTACTAACTTTTTATATGCAAATACTATTCAATTGCTCTTAAAAAAACAAAAATAAAAACATCCTCTCAAGTACTCCCATACCCCTGATTGGGAAACCCTGATGTAGTTTTGTTAATTGATAGAATGAAGATAAGAAACTACAGGAATCAGACGACGGGGAGAGACAGTAGCTCAATTACTGTACAGTACTTTGAGTAATAGTAGTACTTATACAGCAATGAAAGGAGTTAAATCAAAAACATGTTCAATCATTATCACAGCTGTTTCAAAATGTATGTTAATGCTAAATTTTTTTTGTTTTTTAATGAGAACATTCATTTAAACCCACTAAAAGACTATGATCCGTAAATTAGGTTTCGTACCACAAATATCTGATGTACTTAACAGCTTTCACCAGTAGATGGCAGTGCTGTGCTGGGGAAAAAACCTTATGTTTCCTCACAGCTCAGACTCCAGTCCAGACAAATACTCAAAAGCTGCATATTTTCTGTTTTTCCACATCCTCTTACCAGTTATTTACTTGCAACAGTGTAAGGCTAGTTTGTGCTGCGATCTGCCTCTTCTCGTCCTCTGTCGGGTATGGATGCTGTGGGACAGAGACACGACAGGTTTAAACAACTTCAGACAAAAGCGATCACCAAATATTACTCAAACGCTTAACTACTCAGATGTATAGAAAAAGAAAAATCTGCAAAACGCCAAGTAGATATAATACGTTTTGAAATGGCGATAATATTTAAAGATAAAGTAGGATTCTGTTCCGAGTGCACATTGTAAACAACTCCAATAACTTTTTAGGAAAGACTGGAAAATGAACTGATACACAAACACAAGGGACCAATGAATTTCAAAGCATGTTTGTAGAGCTCTAAACTACAGGTACAATATGATTTTCAATAAAAAAGACACATAATTTTGTTGTTTATCTAAATAATTGCAGCATTTTCGATTTGATATGACAAACTCAAATGCCTAGGCTTAAAAAAAAACCCTTAACCTTAACTAATAATAATACTACTACAACTACTACTACAACTACTACTCATAATAATAATAACACATTAGTCTTATTTAGGACTTTTCCAGACACTCAAAGTCCAAACTTCCATGTACGAATGTGTTGTGTCAGTAAGGATGAGAAAAGAGCGTGAAAATGACCGGATTAAACTACGTAAGGAAGAATATTCATTTCTATTTCATCAGAAAAGAACCATTTTGAAACTGAGCAGACGTTTGGCCGCTCCATCACACCTTTAATCCGGCTTGGAACCTTGTTGTAAAGTCTGAGAATGTTTAAAGTTGCTGTAAAAGTCCTGCTTATGCTAATTTGGACCGATTCTCCAGGAAACCAGAGGGCCAATAAAAAGCGGTCTGAAACTGGCCCGAGGCGTAAGTATTGCTCTGCTGCTTTGACTCAATCTTTTCTTCATTTTGTTTTAAAAAGTTGTTTTTCCTTCCAGTTGGAGCTCTACAAGAATATTAGTGCGTGCAAAAGTTTGGTTTGATTATCTTTACAATGTTCACGTTGAAAGTAGGGACGGGACGAGATAAGAAAAATGATCTTGCGAGATTTTTTTAGTGAGTGTTTACGATTGGATTGGACGAAAAAAAAGGGATATATATTGGTCGAGTTGGATCTCTTATAGTTCCAGAAAGCGATGCTAGAATGGAAACTAAAATATTAAATAAAACAAACAAAAAATGACAAGAAACCGAATCGCTAAATGTTTATATTAAGAATTAAGGTAAAATCTCGCCTTGTCTCGTTCTCATATCTCGTCTCGTCCCACCCGTAGTTGTCAGTATTTAGAAAGTGTGTGTTTTGAATTTCCTTTGGGATCAAGTATAAAGTATATATCGATCTGTCTACTTGACTGTTTCTGGATTTGCAGGTGCAGTTTCCACGTCTCACCATGAGATGTTGAAATAGCCAGGACCTCATGATGTTGGTGGCGTGTTTGGGCAGGACCCCCCTCTTATTCTTGCACTTCTTATCTTCACTGTCCAACAGAGACGACAAATCCACATTCACCTGGAGTTGCAGAAATACGGGAAGGAATAAATGAAATATGAAATGAAGTAAAAGTACGTAGCGTAGCACCCTATCGGTGGGAAGGGGAGAGAAAAAAAAAAGGACAACAAAAGCCGATGGCAGGCTGGGCTTAGTTATTGTTGCCACGGAAACAAAGGGAGACTACCAATTACCTATCTCTTTTTTCCCATCGCAAGGGCAGAAACACCTCCTCAAGTGTCGCCATGGTAACGGAATTTGAGTAATGACACTTAAAATATCGAGGAAGCGGCAGCACCCTTGACTGCGGGGAACACAAGAGGGTCAGGCGCCCTTTGTGAAAGCTAAAAGGGCACGCGATGGGCTTTCGTGTTATTCTGGGCATTACTCCGTTCGGTGGGTTTGGTGCCTGTGCTAAATATTGAACGTAGATTCACATTGGTTAATTGGCGATTGTGCATAAAAGTTGATATGAACAGTATGCATTTTACAGGAAGCACCGGTGATTCGGTGAAAAATAATAATAAGTAACGACTCTAAAACGAAATACCTCGACACTGAAAATTCCAGCCAAAATCCAGCTCATTATTCTCACAGATTAAACATCCATTAAACAAAATGGCGTTGATTTGTATTAATCTAATCAGAGCTACTGTGGAAATTGGACCAGTTTTGGGTGTTGTTGACATTATGGTTGCTACGTAACAGTTATGGATTTACTTATACGTATGTCTGTGTCTACCCAGGAAGTCAAATATAAACTTTACCCAAAAAAATGTGAAAAACTAAGCAATGTTTTTAGTAAAATCTCTAAAGTTGCCCTGCACAGTTTTTCTGGTGGAAGGTCCGCTGCCTACTTGTTATTTCTTTGCCTGGAATGTTCCATGACATGGCATTAAACATATACGTCTAGGAGTTATTCATTACAGGTGTTTCTGTTGCAATAATTCCTTATACAATATACGGTAATTCCTCCTGTGAATAGGGGCGGCTCTCCACAGATCTGAACTGTAACACCTGTAGCGCAGTGCTGTAACCTCCTGGTCTCCCTCGCAATAGACAGATTTAATCCATACTGACAGACAAAGCAATGGCATTTCCATGGAAACAAGCAGGTGGTGGACCCTCAACTAGAAAAATCACACAGTGCACCTTTATATATCACTATGTTAAGTATGTTCTAGTAAGATACGTATTCTAAACTATACACACTTCAAAGGTTTATTGTGGAGACCAGACCAGACCAAGAT
This sequence comes from Odontamblyopus rebecca, assembly GCA_030686955.1. Classification (NCBI taxonomy): domain Eukaryota; kingdom Metazoa; phylum Chordata; class Actinopteri; order Gobiiformes; family Gobiidae; genus Odontamblyopus; species Odontamblyopus rebecca. Next base: position 32,342,689 of record CM060664.1, read on the forward strand.
ACAGGTCAGATCTATGGAGGGGTCACAGTCAGATTGCCTGTTTTACTGGGTATTGTCAAGCTATAACATCACTTATAACTGACACAACGCTGTTTAATGTCATACGGTCAGTCTATTATTCAAATAGACTGACTTCCTCTGCTCCTTTGTTTTGTAAATATAATATTTTGACTATATATAATGTCAACATATATTGTATTTGCCTGTTTATGTTTAAGTATGTCCATATGTCCCAGGTTTTACCCAGAGTTTTTGAGAACTTCTTCATGTACTCATCAGATGGTCACACCTGTTCTACAAGACACTGCAGAGACTTTTACCTTGTGCAGGACATCGATGAACCAAAGAACAGTCAAGTTCAGAGGCGCCGCCCTCTGGAATAACTTATCCCCCATGCTAAAGTCTATTTCCACTCTTTTTTCTTTTAAAAGACAATTGAAACACATGTTGCTCATCTGAACGTACAGTATTGTTTAAAGTGTTCATCAATGTGACCTTCTGTTCATGGGCCTTATAAGACCATTAATGGTCTTCTCACACTCTCCTGCACTGAAATGTTTATATTTTTCAGTATTGCGAAATTGTTTTAACTTTATGTGCAAATAAAAATCTAAATCTAAATACTGTGGAACATTCCAAGTAGGAACAAGCAGGTGACGGACCCTCCACGAGAAAAGTCAGACAGTGCACCTTTCAAGAATGAACGAAAACGGCAGCGGGGCGAAGTTCCAGCGTAAACTTTGAAAGACTTAGACGTGCAAAATGACTCAAGGCCTCACACTGAGAGGGAGAGGGGGGCGGGGGGGGGGAGGATTGATTTGTGAGCGAGGTGGCGAGGCATTCTTCACAAGTGGGGGCGCTAGCGGACACGTCACAGTCGGGCTACGACAGTTGGGCGCAGGCAGCGAGTCCATATGGAGAAGTGTTTGCGAAGGGAGACAGTCATTCATTGTGATGGCGGTGTCGGCAGCATCATAAACAATACTTCTGAGGAATAATCGAGCTGATGGCGTGCCAAAGGCGTTACTGAGGAGGGAATGGCGTTTCTATACAAGCGGCAATATGTCTTTATCACAAGAGGAAGACTAATGGTGTCTTTCCGTTAACGGGTCCGGATTACGCTATTTTCTGAGCTGTGTTTTAATGTTATTTCCTCAGACCTGGAGTTGTGTTTCGTTTCATTCACACACGTTTAACACACGAACCTGCATTTTCTTCTCTCAGACTGAAAACACCTTGTTATGTCATGTGGTAAATGTATACAGGTAGTGCTCAGGTCTGGAACTGCCAATCTCTGTGAGCAAAAAAAAAAAAAAAGTAAGAAAGCTAGCTGTGAAAACTAGATATAACATCATGACATCACGAGGGGGAACAGAGCATTTTGAGCTTTGGAGATGTGGACAGATGAATAATATAAGGGTTACTCAAACATGTGTGAATGAAACAAACACAAGTCCAGGTCTGTTTTTGAGGAGGTAACAAAATTATGGTAAATGGTCACATTTTTATCTCGAGCTTTTCCAACCTCAAGGCACTTAAAGAGCTTTACAACAAGGAACCACTCACCCATTCACACACACATTCACTCACACATTCACTCACACATTTGCACACACACATTCACACGCACACATTCACATGCACACATTCGCGCACACACATTCACACACACATTCATACACCGGTGTACGCAGGCACAGGGCTGATGTGCGGGGAGTTGTGTACAAACGTATATGCTACATGCTGCTGTTTTATGAGTTCATGACACTTTATGGATTTATTAACTTGGGATGAGGACGGGCATCGGTATCTTTCGCATGCGCTGAACGACCGGAGTTATTTTTAAACGGAATAAACGTTTACATGATCGGGGAATTATTTAAATCGGATTTAAGAACGGAATAAACCACCCACTTAATTCGGAATCAAGTTTAAATCCGAATAAACATTAGGAATTAAGTGTTTACGTGTTTTTTTTAAAATCGGAATGAGCTTTTATTCCGAATTAAATTATTTTCAATCGGATTTAAAGCTCTCATGTGAACGGGGCAAGTGGCGCTATTCATCTGTGGGAGCTGGAATGGCGTCACCAACCTGCGCTGCTCAACCGAGACTCAAAAGAGCATCAAAAATTAACCTGAAACCAATCAAATCTGTTAATATATGGACTTAATATGAATAACTGAGGTTCAGGAGCTGGACCAAGCCTCAACCTCCTCTCCAGCCAACCACAGCTTATCCAAACCACACCTTCAGATTACCCAGAAGGCCTATTTATATGGCCTATCCCGACAACATCGCCCGCTTCATGTTTTCTCGCCATCACATCTATTCGCCGTCAGTAAATATCGTTATCGTATTCCGTTGTTGTGGCATGGTCCCTGCTAGTGAACAGGACTTAAAGCTTACAAGAAGCTTACAAACTGTTTAAAATCTACACTTTTTTAACTCACTTTTTAAGATGAAACCCATGTAGAGTTAGTCAAAAAATGTCAGGAATAGAGGATGAACTGCCATTCGCAAACTACCACTATCTTCACTATCGGTTTTAAAATCAGGTTTTTTGGTTTGACACATGTTGTACTCAAGATAATTTTTTAAGATCCTGTTCCAATGGCAGCAAGAAAACCGAAATGCCAAACTTTGCAATGGAGACATTCTGAACATGGACATTTTAAGGACCCAGTTTGACCAGAACAAGTTGGATGGTGCGTGAAAGTAACAGACTAAATGCATAAAATGATTAAATCTTCCAATACAAAACCATAACTTATAATTATACAGTACGTTGAACGATAACGAAGATGAAAAAGCCACATTTATGTAGACGCATTCATTTCTACACTCAATATATGTTCTATTATTATACTACTTCTCAACTGATGCACTTAATTACTCTGTTAGATAAAGAAACAGTAACTTCCTATGGCAACAACAGTCTAGCCACCATCTGGAATATAAATAAGCACAATATGAATTCACAAAAATAATAATTGGATGCACTGCGTGGTACGAGACCGCCTTTGTTAGTCAATTATAGGAGAAAAAACAATTCTGAACATTATGCCTATATTTTAGAGTTGTACAATTTTGCAAAAACAAAAAAACATTGTGGAAGTTTGTGATTGTGATTAAATTTGCGATTTATGTTTAAACTGTAGGATTCTGTTCAGAGTACACGTGGTAAACAACTCCAGTAGCATTAACATTTGAGAGAAGAACCCCGGGCGTTTCACAGCATGTCTGTAGAAGTCTAAACTACAGGTACAGCGAGATTTTGTTCTTTGCACGGGGCATTTTAATATCTAACAGCACCTTTTCCATTCGATAATTGCACCAGCTCAAATTGTGCCTTTGAGTCAATTGTGATTAAAATAATTAAAAATAAAATTAGCTTTAACATCTAGTGTAATCTCCAAAACAAGAGTACTAAGTGACGTCTCTGCAGTTTCGTGGTTAATTTTAGGGTCCAATCACGTTTTGTGGTAGATTTAAACCTCAACCGAAACATTGAAACTGGCGTGCACGTTCCTTAAAGAAGGGCTATTACGCAAACTAGATTTTTTTTTTGCTTTCGACCATGTTATAACGTTGTTTCCTTATCAAAACATGCCTGAAAAGGGTTCAATGCTATCCATGCATGTTTGAGTAATCTAGTGATCTTTCCCCTGCCCTACTTGAACTCCTGGCGGTTAGTCACAGTAAGATTCTGTCCAATGCTCAGCCCACAAGCCCACGTCACGACAATTCCCCATAAATATACATAAGCTTGATACAAAACTGTACATAATGCTGATGTGTTGTGATAGCGCTCTGAAAGGGGAGTGTTTTAGGTCAGAGAGCAAATCGAAGAGAAGATAAAAACAGATAAAAGAAGAGATAAAAATAGATAAAAGAAGAGAGATAAAAATGAACGTGAAATTGTTCAACTTTGTTAATATATGGAGTTAAAATGATGACCATAAAATACCAAATAAGAGCTGGGTTTTAATTAACCGCTGGGTCCCCTTTAAACGCCGGGTGCAGGTGTATATTTTGATAAATAAGCGCCGGTTCCAAATAAACGCAGAGTCTAATGTTTGTGCTGAAGACAGAAGTCGTGCTGCAACAACAGGACGCAGGACTGATGCTCACGTCGCCTCTGCAGAAACCGAACTTAAAACCACATGGCTCATTTGCATAAACGCTTTCAAAATTGGGGAAACACCCCGCTCCGTAGATGTTTTAAGTCACCTACGTCTGTATAGAAACTCGCCTAAATTATAGCATTTGAGTACCATATTTTCCCAGAGATTTTTGTGAGGAAGGAATTAATCGCCTGCTCCAAATTGCCGCCTGGTCTCAAATTGCTGCCTGGTCTTTTAAGTGACTGAAAAAAATAAACAACCCGGATCTTATTTGGTATTTTACGGTAACTGAGGTTCAGGAGCTGAACCACGCCTCAAGCTCCTCTTCAGCCAACCGCCACTTATCTTAACCATGCCTTCAATTACCCAGAACCCCTATTTATGCAGCCTATCCTGACAACACCGTCCATCCTTCAGTCCGAAGACGTCATCTTTAAGGAGGGGGGTTCTGAATCAGCTCGGTGACCATTTTGGATTGGAGATTGCACCCCCAGCCATCACATCTATCCATCGTCAATAAATATCTTTATCGTATTCCATTGTTGTGGTGTGGTTTTGCTAGTGAAGATGTTTTTGGCAAATATAGCATTTTCAAAACGATAAAAGGTGATCTAAATATGTTAAGTGTTATTAGAAGTAAAATATCCCCTCTATAAAAACACTCATCCACATTCCTTATGGATTGTTCAAATATGGTCTGAGCGTCATTATATAGAGATAACGCAAAAAATACACAGTATATACAGAGATAATCTTTTTTGTCAATACCTCCCACACCTATATACACAGTGAGACAGAGTGGGAAACCCCCATTGCCCCCCGTGCGGACCACATAAAACTGAATTCATTACAGACGCAGCTGGGTGTCACGTGGAGGGGCCCCTATCTCTCTCCCCCCCTCGCGCTCTCTCTCGCCCCCTTCAGCCTGGGGAGCGCGCACGTGACGCCTGCCTGGGAGCGTGCACGTGGAAGGGGCTTGAATTAATTGGTGGCACAGGAGCTCCGCAGCGCCATTACTTGGGGCTTGTCCGTAAAGTAGCGCCGGGGCTGCGTCCAATTCCCGGCGCCCGTGTAGAGAGGTGCCCCGGCCGCACTCACATCCTGACTCTGCGTCGGATTCTCTAAACGGATCCCGCTGCTGCTGCGAAAAGACTCTCCCTAAGTCTGTAGGTTTAATCATATCCAGAGCTCATAGCAGAGGTAATACTCTTAAGGGAGAAGAGCCATGTTTTTGATGAATTTTATATTTATTTGGTTTCTTTATGTGTACGGTGTAAAGCCTATATGCACCACTATGTATGGTTTCTATCAACAGGGTTCCCACTCTTTTTCACTGACAAAATTTCCAAACTTTTCCATTTTTTCATGAGCCAAAGTGAATTTCCCATGACTTTACGGCACCCTACATGTGTAGAATTGAGCAGACTTTTAGAGAATATGAAATGTGAACCCTTTCCACTCACCTTATGGTTTGGTGTTATAGTTTTTAACATTCCAAATCCTGTCCAGTGCATTTATTGTGTCTCTTTTCAACAAAAGACCTTATTGTGTATTGTCCTGCTGGAGCGGCTGGCACATACGGAAATAATCGCAATAGCCTATTGATATGCCAAAAACATTCATTATGTCTTCTTAGTACTTTAACTTCTTAGACAATTGACTACATTGTCTTAAAAAAGAACTTAAGAAGTTAAAGCCTAATGATAATTTAACAGAACGCTGTAGTTGCGTGAACGAGATTTCATTGAATTTACAAGTTCTGTCAAGTAATATCTCACTCAAAATCTTTTTAACTGACCTATAATTACTTATACGCTTCTACCCTCTTCTGATAACTGATATTTTAATTTTTTTCCAAATTTTTTTTAAACTAATAAATCTGAAAACGGAAACAGAAAACACCCTGTCCCACCTCGTGACGTGACACGGTAATACAGGAAGTGCTCCACCGTACACCGTCACTAGAATCATTTGGATGATTTCAGCCCTGGAATTGCCGATCTCTACTGAACTACCACTTCATGACATCAGAAGGTGGAACAGGGCAGTTTGAGCTAAACAGACTAATAATGAAGCATCACTCAAGCATGTGTGAATGAAGCAAAACACAACTCTGGGTGTGTTTTTGAGGTTACAGCATAACATACAAAACCTCACAAGAGCCCATTTTGGGTAATACAGAACCTTTAAACATATTTCTTATTATTCACTAAATGTTTAACTTTTAGTCGATGTTTACAGGGCCGTATTGAATAGCAGGAAAAGTGTGAGACAGACTGAGCTTTCAGCATTCTTCAGTAACAGTGGTACCGGCAACATCAGGGTCACCCATCTCCACAACAATCAAACACTCCAACGTAATGATACAGCCAACAACCGGAGCACCACTGCTAAACACGCCCTTTGAGACCGCCACAATGCTCCGAATCACTGGAATATTAAAGGAAAAATGTGTCCTTGCGTCGTAAAAAATCCCATTCCGGGTCTTGATACGGATTTGAACGTTGTAAAGGCTTTCGAAGAGGGACGCAACAATTGTACTCGCATTATTTCCTCCTATAATGCGCTCTATTCACATCTGAAACGCTTTGAGTAAATGTGGTCAATGATTTATATCTAAATAGTTTGTCGTCACCGGCTTGTTTCTATGGATATGTCACTGCTCGTCCTGGAATGTTCCACAGTGTGACATTAAACAGCTCTGCTTTACACGTATTCAATCACAGGTGGTTTTATAGCTCAAAAACGCCGTGAAGAACGGGCACTCTGACTGTGAACGAGGTCGCTCCTCCAAAGATCTGACCTGTAACTTGGTCTAATTTGGTCTCCATGAAGATAGAAAGGTTTAATGCCCTACTGTGAAACATTCCAGATGAAAGAATAACATCTCCATGAAGAAAACGGGGTCCCCACTCTTTTTCACGGACAAAATTTCCAAACTTTTCCATTTTTTCATGACCTAAAGTGAATTTTCCATGACTTTATGGCACCTACATGTGTAGAATTGAGCACTTTTTGGGCTAAATATGAAATGTGAACTCTTTCCTCTCACCTTATAGTTTGGTATTATAGTTTTTAACATTCAAAATCCTGTCAGATACTTAAATTCCATGACTTTTCCAAAACTTTTATTGAGTTTACAAAATTCCATGACTTTTCCAGGTTTTCCATGACCGTGGGAACCCTGAGAAAAGCATTTGACGGACCCTCCACCAACGTTACACAACGCACGTTTTAAATAAATATAATGAGTAACTTTTTTAGTAGAGGGTCTCCGTGCAGGATCCCAAGAATGTTCCACTGTATGGCATTATACTTGAATCTCTGTAAATATTTTTATCTTTGTAATTTCTTCAATAACAGGATATTTTACAGCTAAAAATACATATATTCTTCCTATGAGCAGACTCGCCTCTCCACAGATCTGAGCTAACACAGACAGGGTGAGGGAATTTTGAACATTTCAGGCGCCGCACTAACATCTCCATGGAGACAAGCAGGTGGCTGATCCTCTAACAGAAAGGCTGTAAAGTGCAGCTATAACGTGCATGTGACAGATTTTTATTTTATTCTCTAATTTTGACTTTATTTGCTGTGATTATAACTACTATGAATTAAAATGATGGTTTCACACAAATCAAGAAGTGATCTGCAAAGAAAAGTTGAAAAATATGTTGAAAACTGCAGGAAGTAGAGAATACAAACATATCGATGAAATCACAGTAGGGAGACATCAATCCACAAGTTCGGCACAAATATTTTCTGGTGTATTTATACTTTTTGGATGCTTACTTTATTGTTTTCTAATGTGTAATTGTCAGCTATTCATTTCTGTGTACATTAGAGATGTTTTGCTACGTAACAGATATAGAATTCCCTAGTGTGATGTCAAGATTTCCAACCAGGAAGTAAAGTTTTAAACCTAAAAAAATGCCAAATTGGGAGAACGAGCATGGACGTTTTTTGCACAAATCTGAGATCTAATGATGTTAACAGCGTTTTAGTAAAATGAGAAGTCTAATCTGTCATAGGCTCTTTAATTGGTGTAATGTAAAAGGCCTAAAGTTACATTCAAACGCTTTGACTAAATGCCGTCACCGATTTATCATGTAAGCGGTTTGTTAGCGTAAAAATATCTTAAACTGCGCGCTCACACTGCGTTGAATCGTGGTACAACCTGGCAGCCTCGTGAACTGGGCCACGAGCGTCACCGGGATAAACAATTTCCATTTTGTTAGTCAGCGGGGGGCAGTGTTCAGGCTGAGACAATGAAAAGGCACCCGGGGGGCCAGGGGGGAGATGTAAGAAGAGCCTTTTAACAATAACAAATGGAGATGGCGGGGGGCTTCTGGGTAGAGCAGGTGGGCACGAGGTGGGGGCAGTTTTGTGGAGATTAAATAAAATACATGAAAAATTTGGTAATATATTTTGAAAGACTTAATTTGCACAGCTTGTTACCAATGAAAACTGAGAACTTAAGTGTGGGAAGAGGAGGAGGACTGAATGGGGAGTGTTTGGTAAACAGACTGTTTACGCTATAATTCAAGATTATATCAAATTCCTGTTTTGAAATTTGGAATATTATCCACATAAACTATGATCCATCATCAGTATAATATTTTTTCAAGTATGCGACAGTATGATATAGATTTAAAATAACAGGAAGCTGCTGTTGTCTACGATGAGAAAATCGAAAACATCATCAAAACAGAGTCGTGAAGTTATCCGATGGATGACTGCAGATCGCGCTAAAGTAGCAGATTTTTTTCATTTGCAGCAAAGTTACTATACAACGGTGCCGAATGCAGATCACACAGATTAAGAAAATAAAATAGAGAATATAGTTTGTTCAGAGCAGTGGACGTGTGCCAGTGGTGGTGACAACGGGGGTTTATTGGCAACGTCTTAAAAATAAGCGATTAAGGATGCTCAAACATGCATGAATCACTCCAAATACGACTTCGAGAGGTTAAACGAGAAGGGGAAACATCTAAAACATGCTTGAAAGCTCTAAAAGGTTGATTTTGCATTTTAAGAGAACATTACTAAGAGAATCCTAAAAAATACTGATACATAAATTTTAACTTTTATCCCCACCCTGAGCGTCTGTTCAGAAGTGCTTTACCTGTGAGTTCTGGATCTGGATGGTTCCTGGAGGCAGCCCCTGCGTTAGCACTTGTCCTTGTGATGTCACCATGGCAACCGGCTGGTACAGGGTCCCACCTAAGGGGATAATTTACTGTCATGAGTATCAAGCCCCGCTACTACTGCACATACTACCTACTGCGCACAAGTCTTATTAAGACAAAACACATGAAAACTCCGAGATGGAGTGATTAAATTTAAGGTGCGATATTGCCCCGAATGAGAAACAGGAAGAGAAGGAGGAAGGCGGTGTGCATGTGTGTGCGTCTGTGCTTGTGTTAGCTGGCGGGCTAATTAGCCTTGATCAAGACACTCTTATCTCAGTCTGTTTGAGCTCTTCGACGTGTAGTGATCAAAGCTCGCGCATTGATTTATTTTGGGTTAAAAGGGATTTCCAGAGGGCAGGATTAACATTTGACTGTACGGGCCTGACATTAGAAGAGAGTCTATCAGACAAGCCCTCTGTCAAGAATACTTGAGCTCGTATTTACATCCGAACAAAACATCAGGCGCTACAGTATCAGGCGAATCACAATCAGACACACGCCACTTTATACTGCGACTCTGTCATGAGTGTGCGCTAAGAACGCCGTGTTAGCTAGCAGTCAAACCAAATGATGAAACTGATATGCACGGCTTTTACAGTGCGCTTTGAAATCGTTTTGACTCGCTGATGACGATAACATTCCCCTGGAGTGTGATGCTAACTGGAAGCACTGCTCTCTCTGAGGCTTGTTAGACTTTAATCTGAGCTTTGTTTTAACATGATCTGACCAGGAAGAACTCAGAATTCAGCTGGAAGTACAACAGGTGAGAAGATCTGACTTAAACATGCCTCATAATCTCGCCACCAGTTTGTCAGTCACTCTCATCCTTTTTGTTGAAAATCAAACACCTAAACAGCACCATGAGCGCTTGTGTTGATCACAGGCTCCTGAAAATGTGCTGTTTAAATCCATTTTGAATTTTTCAGACTTAAAAAATGTTTGTTGACACTGCTAATTCTTAACAATCCACCATAAGAAATACATGTAGAAAAGCCCCAACACGATGTCACCGCAAAGCATCATTTGTATTAAAGCTACAGAGTTTAACAAATGTATTAGACCACCACCCAGTACAAGGTGCCACTGCTGCCATACGTAATGTAACAGTAGTTTCTATAAATGGTTATTCTGCCAGTAAATGCAGCAAGATCTTTTTTTTATCAAAACCATATCTTTAATGCTAATGTATAACTATTCTTGCTATCCATACATTTTAATGTCATCCAAAGCAAGTCTCTGGGAACTAGAAACTATTTGGAACTCAATAAGTGAGATAAATGAGACTTTGCAAAACGACATAAAAACAAAGCGGCAAGAACGCAGCTGTTTTCTGCGCCAAAGGTGCTCACAGTAAATATCGGCATTTTTGGTTATTATTTGTCACCAAGGACTATTTTGTTATTACAACTGGTAATTTTCTTAAAGAATAACAATGAAACTGTTCATTTGAAGCAACTTTTAGATACACGGTATATGAAGTTATTTATGTTTTCTTGCTTTCATGACAGGTGCTCTGATACATTTGTTGAGTGCTGTACTGTATAATGTGTAACTTTTCTGGCAAAAGCTCCACCACTTGCTTGTCTCCATGAATGATATGCTGTTGTTTTCCCCAGAAATTACACTTGTATGTGTAATTTCATCAATAACAGAATATTTTACAGCTAAAAACACACAGATTCTTACTATGAGCGGGCTCGCATTTCCATAGATTCGAACTAACATCACCTGACGTACTTTGAACACTCCAACCACGGCGATCACATCTCCACTGTGACAAGCAGGTGGCGAACTCTCCCGCAGAAAAGTGACACAGAGCACCGCACCTTTCATCTGTAACCGAGCCGTTTGCATACAGTGTGTGTTCAAGCTCTTACCCGACACCACTTGAGAGTTGATGGTCGTCATGGACACGCCTCCCTGCTGCAGACCGCCGGCCGGCACCACGATCCCCGCGGGGTTAACCGAGCTGGAGACAGAGGTCATGGGTGGAGAGGAGGTCTGAATTAGTTCCTGGGGGATCACAGAGAGACACTAGTGAGAATCTGAACTAAGGATGTCATAGTGTAATTGTGTTTTTAGTCAATTGTTTTTATTTAGAACAAATATTAAAGCCCTCGAGAGTTTTTACTAGGCCTGTGCGCAAAATACTGATGGGGAATTGTATTGCAAGATACTGTATCACCATATTTTTAAGCTATATATACGAATATGCGTCTTCATATGTAAGTGTGTACAGTTAAAGGTCCTATATTACACACAATTGACTCTTGTAAGACTTTAGCCATGTTATAAAGTTGTTACCTCCTCAAAAAACATACCCAGAGTTGTGTTTTCTTTCATTTACACATCTTAGAGGAATCCTGCATCATTAGGCTGCCTACATGGCCATCGTCATCATCACACTGACCCACTCGAAAACTTTTCATGCTTAGACGGACTATAAAAAGGGACTGTACCGAATTTGTACAGTTTTAATAGAACGATAGTTTATTTAATTCAGTTGAAAGATCCTATATTTCACCAAATTGACTCTTGTGAGCTTTGAAGGGACAGTTCAGAATTTTGGACATAGGGCCTCATTTCCATCTTCCATCCAGACCTTGTATTTGCAGAGGCTGCTGATGCTAGGCTAGTGCATGTCAATGGCCATAGTCGTCCTGCCACTAAAAACAGTCTTACCCACTCCACAGTGCACCCGAGGCAAAACTATTAGAACTCCAGACTGTCCATGTGAATGTCTGTGTCCATAGAATAATGTTTGAAATAAAACTAACCTCGCATCACATGAATCGTCGCATGTTGAGGGACTATTTTCTCATATATCAGTCCGCTGCTGCTGAGCTTTCTATCAGGAAGTACAACTCACTGCTCAGACATAAATCCTTCAAATGCAACGATGGTTTTACTTCTAAAATTATAAAATTGACACAGACATTCACATCGGTAGTCTGGTGTTCTAATAGTTTTGCCTCGGGTCTGTGGGTAGTGGCAGGACGACTATGGCCATTGACATGCACTAGCCTAGCACCAGCAACCTCTGCAAATACAAGGACTGGATGAAATATTTCAAAAAGTGTCTCCACACATCTTCAACACTCTGGCTCACTTGGAAAAGAAGCCCTGTGTCCGAAATTCCAAACTGTCCCTTAAAGTCGTGTTAGAATGTTGTTACCTCCTCAAAAACAGACCTGGAGTTGCGTTATGTTCCATTTACACATGCTTGAGTGAGCCTTTATTATTAGTCTGTCTACATCTTCAGCTCAAAATGCTCTGTTCCACCTGGTGATGTCATGTAGCGGTAGTTTTCAAGTTAACAGCCACTTGTGAAGGGGTATGGAGTTTATAAACACAGTGGAGCACTTCCTGTATCACCACATGACATCAGCAGGTGGAACAGACTGTTGTCAGTTTGAGAGAAGAAGGTTCCCCATAAGACCACAGATGGTACCATGAGTCCCACAGGCGGTGACTGACCTGCTGCAGGCCCAGGCTGGTGTGTGTGGGGGAGTAGGGCCCTCCCAGGTCGTTTCGGAGCAGGTTGTCACTGTGCATCTTGGTCTTGAGACAGGTGATGTAGCGGTTACAGAAGTCCTTACACAACTCATTCACTTTCTCCAACTCCAGCAGGTGGATCCGCAGGACCTGGATGGCCTTCACCATCTAAACACACACAAAGAGACAGCCAAGTGTAAATGAGATCCTATATTACACAAAATAGACATACAAGCTTTAAGACTGGTTATAATGTTGTTACCTCTTCAAAAACACATCTGGAGTTGTGTTTTGTTTCATTCACACATGTTTGAGTAATTATCGGTCTGAAATTATCCTGTTATATAGTGTTATATAGTGTAATTATAGTGAAGGTGTAGGGAGCTCAGTGGAGCACTTCCTGTACCAGTAGATCACATCACAGGGAGGAAGTTTGAGATAAAAACTCAGCCCCTTCTGCAGTGTTGGTATGTTAACCACGTGTGAATGAAACAAAACACAACTCCAGGTATGTTTGTGGTGAGAAGACATTATAACATAGATCAGAAAATAGCGTAATACAGGCCCCTTAATAACACTGGGAGGGCTGCAGAATGAATAGCAGCTGAATCAAACTCACTATTTGAATGGCTGCAATAAGCAAATTGCAAAGGGCTGTCATTTTTAAAGTCGCAGTAGTGGTTTCCTCCACAGACCAAAAAATAAAAAAATTAAAATCCATCTTAATCTGCATAAAAAACGCTAACCCAGTAGTTTAGATCTGCATAAACATGTTCTGAAATGTGATTCATTTGTCAGTTTACATTTGTCTTTTGGTCAATTGTTCTGGATGAGTTTAAAATGTGAACACTGAACAGAATCCTATTATTAAAACATAAATCACAAATCTGATCCGCAATACTGGCTCGATGATATTACATAGAACAGCGCTTATATTACACATGGCCATCAAACTCTCACGCAGCCTCCCATGGAATAAACTTGAATGCAATGCAATCTGCAATATGAATATATTTAAGATATTTTGTTCAGCTGTACCGCTCTCTCATTCAAAAAGCATTATATTTGATTCCAACAAGCAATAAATCACAGTTTAGAGGAAAAAAAAACTAACATCAACATTCCCATTTTAGTTTTTTTTATTTCTTTGCACATGTATTATATTATTTTTTGTACATTCGCTTTACCCATTTCTGCATAACAAACAATCCACCACAGTCTGTATGCTAAGTGACCGACGTGAATTAAGCAATGTGATAAAACAAGTACTAAATAAAGGCCAATGCACACATTTAAAAATAATGTTTGTATTTTTTTTTTTTAATAA